>PVLC010042499.1:0-12921 GCA_004027655.1 Graphiurus murinus
CCTTTTTAAAATTTTGAAACAGGGTCTGGCTAAGTTGCTGAGGGTCTCACTACATTGCTGAGGTTGACCTCAAATCTGTGGTCCTCCTGCCTCAGCCTCCCAAGTACTGGCTATTCTTTCAAGGAACAGAACTGTGTGTTTGCTGCAGGCGACTAGGAGCCTCTATTGGATGTTGCCTCCTTGAACTCTGGGTCTTACACCTGGGCTCATCGCCACCCAACGACCTGCCAGAGCACACAAACCGCATGCACTTTGGTATAGGGAGTGGCCTTGGACATGGCCCGGCTTCCCTGCTGGCAGAGCAGGATGCCAGCTAGGCCACGAGTAACTGATATTGATTCGTGTAATTTCCTTCCCTGTGCATCTCAGTGGCAGATAGAGCAACACCGAGGGCAGGTTGCGGCATGTGAATTCATTTACACGCTTGGTATATGTGACAATGAACAGGTCTACGTAGCATCACAAGTTTTCAGTGAACTTCCTTTCAACGCCTCTTTTATTTGTATGCGAGGGTAGCTTTAGGATGGCTTCTGCCCCACTGTAAATAGAACATGTGGCAGAACTGTTTCTCAAGGACACTGATGGTCTCATTACAGCCAGGCTGCCACCCACAGCTTCTTTTTTTTTTTTTTTTATTGATTTGTGCCTTGTAATCACACATCTTTGTTAGGTACAAGCTGATAAAGGAATATATGCACACATTTCTCATTTAACCCCTTCCCCAATTCCCACCCCACTCCCTCGCCCTCCTTCCTTCTCAAGTTCAGTTTAGTGATTGATTTTGATGTTTGTGAAAGTACATTATATGCATTAGGTTTCCCCCCAACCCCCCTATTCATCACCTTCAGTTAAGTCAACTTCTTTGCTTATCTAGGGTTTCTCCTTTTTTCATCTGGAGTCCCTCTAATGCCCCATTTTCTCCTTAGCATCCACATATTAGAGAGCACATATGCTTTTTTACTCTTTGTGACTGACTAATCCCACTTAACATAATGTTTTCCAGTTCCATCCATTTCCCTGCAAATAACATGATTTTGTTCTTCTTTATGGCTGAGTAAAATTCCATTGTGTACATATCCCATAGTTTTGTAATCCATTCATCTGTCGATGGACATCTTGACTGTTTCCATAGTTTGGCAATTGTGAATTTTGCAGCTATAAACATAGATACACATGCGTCGGTCTGATAGTTTGGTTTCCATTCTTTTGGGTAGATACCCAGAAGTGGTATTGCTGGATCATGGTAGATCCATTCCCATTCCTCTGAGGATCCTCCATACTGTTTTCCAAAGTGGTTGCACTAATTTGCAATTCCACCAGCAATGTATTAGGGTTCCCACTTCTCCACACCCTCGCCAGCATTTGTTGTTGTTCATGTTTTTTATGATTTACATTCTGTTCGGAGTTAGGTGAAATCTCAAGGTAGTTTTGATTTGCATTTCTCTGATTGCTAATGATGTTGAAAATTTCCTCATACATTTATTGGCCATTTGTATTTCTTCTTTTGTAAGGTGTCTATTTAGATCCTTTCCCCATTTTTTGATTGGGTTATTTGTTTTCTTAGCTGTGAGTTTCTTGAGTTCTCTATATATCCTAGATATCAGTCCTCTATCAGAAGAGTAGCTGGCAAAAACTTTCTCCCACTCTGTGGGCTCTCTGTTGAGGTTCTTGATAGTTTCCTTTGCTTCACAGAAGCTCTTCAGTTTAATACAATCCCATGTATTGATCTTCCTTTGAACTGCTTGTGCTTTTGGGGTCTTGTTGAGAAAGTTTTTACCTGTGCCTATGTGTTGAAGTGTTGGCCCTATGTCCTCTTCAAGTATCTGCAAGGTCTCTGGTCTGACTTCCAGGTCTTTGATCCACCTTGAGTTGACTCTTGTGCAGGGTGAGAAAGTGGGGTTTATTTCCATTTTCCTGCATGTGGTTAACCAGTTTTGCCAACACCATTTGTTGAAGAGGCTATCTTTTTTCCAGTATGTATTTTTGGCTCCTTTGTCAAAAATCAGTTGGCTGTAAGCATGTGGGTCTGTTTCTGAATCTTCTATTCTGCTCCATTGGTCTATGTGTCTGTTTTTATGCCAATACCATGCTGTTTTTATTACTGTGGCCTTGTAGTAGAGTTTGAAGTCAGGTATTGTGATACATCCTGCATGGTTCTTGCTGCTAAGACCTACTTTGGCTATTCTGGTTTTTTTGTTGTTCCAAATGAATTTAAGGAATAATTTTTCTATGTCTGTGAGGAGTGTCCTTGGTAATTTCATGGGTATTGCATTGAATCTGTAGATCACTTTTGGGAGGATGGCCAAAGAAATCGATGAAGACCTTAGAAGATGGAAAGATCTTCCATGCTCTGGATAGGCAGAATAAATATCACTCACAGCTTCTGTCTCCAGATAAAGCACACTCTAGGAATGAAGGTCGGACCACGCCGGGACCCACTCTCATCTTTGCTAATTTCCTGTCTCCTCTCTTTGTAAAGGCCGGCTGGGAAAGGAGAGGTGGAAAAATGAGAGATTCCTAAATTGTATAGCAGTTCTGGGGAAAAGTGTCTGTAATTAGAAGTCTAGGGTATAATTATAGGATGGCCAGAAGAATGAAACATATCTCCCGAGGACAATTGCTAGTGAATCCTCTCCATTCCCCAGGGGGAAGAAACATATCGTAAAATCAAAAGCCAATGCCTTGTTGACGAGCAGATTCGCAGACTCTGCTTGTGTCGTTTTCTCAAATAGCGTGTTTTTGGAAAGAAGAGATAGGAAGCTAGATCTCCAGTCAAGGGTGTGAGGGGTGTGGGAGCAGAGCAGGCAGCCTGCCTTTTTTTTTCCTCCCTGGTTTCCAGGTTATGGGGATGGTTTATTGACAGAACTGGATAGGTGGCACATGTGTGGCTATTTTAAGAAATATGGCCTTGTCTATACAACATGGAAATACCCAGTCAATTCAGAGGAGAAAGACATGTTAGTCGCACCAGTCTTTGTTGCTCTGCAGCCCAAACAAGGGGTCCAATGGATTTTCACTTGCTTTTTTCATGGGTGGGGGTTGCGTTGGGTTTGTAGGTATGTGCCCCAGCTCCCGTGGTTTGCGGTGGCCACGGTCACCAAATGGCACCCTGCATGAGGCCATTTCCTATCTGGTGGCAGAGTCTTCTTCTGAAAACACTTCTAATTCCAGAGGACACCAAGAAATACCTACTTCATACATCTGCAGAGTTGCCTGACATGAAACTGTTGTGTTTTGAGGTCACATAAAAATGTCACCAGGAAGCGGTCACAGTAGCAAATCAGATGCAGGGCCTGGGGAGTGGGTGGTCCAGTTGGGTGCTGTAATCTGCCCTGTTGTCTAAAGAGAGCCCCTTGTTAACTGTTCAGAAAATCTGGGAGCTGGTTGTTAAACTCAGCCATTGTTATTAAGAATTAAGCCGTATGAACTTGCAATCAAATGACTTCTGGGAGCCTTTTTTCTGGTTTCCTTACATGGTGGTGGAGGGTGGAGGGTGGGAGAGGAAGCAAGCTCCCACCAGTCTCTTCTTGACGGGCACAAATCCCACTCACCAAAGTTGCACCCTCAGGATCTAGTCACCTCCAAAGGTACCAGACGCCCAATCTGCGCGCCTCTCAATCTTGGCCTGCCCATCGTTCGTGATGTCTGTTGTTTAGGCTGCCTCATCTATGGTGTTTTTTTTTTTTTTTTTTTTTTTTTTTTTAATAGGAACTCAAACTGACTGAGACAGGTGAAGTAGAATTTACTACAAATACACTGAGGGTGATCTCCGAGTATTTGCATACACGCAAGGAAAGAAGCACGTGAGGACTCCAGGGTGCCTCGCGTGCTCATTTGTGCTTCCGGGGCACCTTGGGAAAGGTCATCTGCGGGAGCCAGAAGGCGTTTCCTTCCAGTTGTGGAGCTGGGCAGGAAACGGACCTCGCCTCTGTGCCTCGTGTGTGAGCCGGAATGTTCTTCCTGAGGCTGTGATGTCAAAGGGAGGGCTGACTGAAAACTGTAAAACACTGTGCAAATAGAAGGTGTTCCTGGTCCAGGGGTGTTTTTACATATATAGGTCCAGGGACAAAGGGTATTTTCTCAAATTTTAGACCCTTCTACTGTTTTCTCCTCACAGCTTTCTCTCTCTGTATGTATGTGTATATGTATATGTATATGTATATGTATATGTATATGTATATGTATACATGCATATGTACATATTACACATATATGTACATGGATACATATATACATACCATTTTATTTTTTGGTGCTGGAGATTGAACCCAGGGTTTTTTGCACTTTGGTATTGAGGACTGAACAGAGGGACATTGTATTTCTGAGTTCTTCCCCCAGCAGTTTTTATTTTTTACCTGGAAACAGAGTCTCCCTAAGCTTTGCTTCTTTCCTTCCTTCCTTCCTTCCTTCCTTCCTTCCTTCCTTCCTTCCTTCCTTCCTTCCTTCCTTCCTTTCTTTCTTTCTCTTCTTTTTTTTTCACATGTGGAGCTGGGGATTGAACCCAGGTACATTCTACCTCCGAGCTACATCCCCAGCCCATTTTATTTTTTGTTTGGAAATAAGGGTCTCACCAAGTTGTTGAGGCTGGTTTTGAACCTGCAATCCTTCTGTCTCAGCCTCCCAAGTATTGGGATTACAGGTGTGCTCTCCCAAGCCCAGCTTCACTAAATTGCTGAGGGTCTCTCTAAGTTGTGAATGCTGGCCTGGAAACTGTGATCCTCCTGCCTCAGCCTCCCAAGTACTGAGATGACAGGTATGTACTGCCTGGTATCCTCTTCTTTTTCTTTTATTTCTTTGTTTTGGATTCCTTTATTCTCTTCTTCCTGTTTTCCTGTCTTGAGCCTTTTTCTTCTTCTCCCTTATTTTATTTATATAACTAGTTACATTATAGCATGAGAGTATCAAGATTCCTACCACCTTTTATTATTCGCTCACTAAAAGCTCCCCTTCTTGCCCCCATGGGATGCATTTCCTTGTTGTGGGACCTGGGTGATTTTCCGACCCGGTGGTCCTACTGTTCCCTGCTCTGCGCGTGAGCTGTGGAAATTGCTAGAGGAATCCTCCCAGGGCCAGGCAAGTTGATGCTTGCAGAGTGGCACAGTGGAAGCAGACTCCCGGCTTTCCTTGAAAGAAGGGCGGCAATTAACCTTGGCAGTGGAGCAGAACCCCCTTGAATGTGTACTTGTAATGTGCACCTCTCCTTAAGCAAGTACGATGGGAGGGATGCAGGTTCTCATCAAAAAATAAATAAATAATGGGAGCCCTCCCTCTATGAAAGGATTCACGGGGAAACTTCTCTAGTGAGAAAGGCTCTCTCAACCTATCTAAACCATGTTTTGATTCATGTAAGTTCCTTACCAACAGGGCTTTTTCTAGTGGCACAGCTGAAGCCATGAGGGATTGGCCAGGGGGACAACTCACGTGTTCAGTGCGTTTATTAGGCGGCACGTATCCTTATGTCTCGTGGCATCTTAGGGTAAGTTTCTTTCTGGGAGGATTGTCAAGCCCAGGTGAGCCTGCTGTTTGGCTTCTGCCTGTTCGGGTTTTCAACACGACCTGTTTATTTGCGCCCTCGGCTCTGTGCTGTTTTCCCTTCAGGCAGGGATTTTGGTTTCTGTGATGTGGGGAGTGAGAAACTCGGTCCTTATATGCAGAGCTCTTTGTATGCAGGAGTCTTACATACAAGGGATAAAGGAGCTGCCATCCGAACAGCACGCGGAAGGTGTTTACCAAAGGGACGGCCGGACCTAGAGACAGATGGCCGAGCCCACGGGAAGACTTTCCAGGAATTGTCAAGAATGTTGTTCCTTAGGAGTTCAGGCGGCACGTCTGAGCTGCGGGAACTTAGTCTTGGCAGCAAATTCACCCTTCAGTCCACGGCTGTGGACTGGGCACCACTTTCTTAGGGGAGCAGATTTGTCAGCTGTTTCTCCAAATTTGTGCTCATAAAGCTTCATCTTTAGTATCTCCCGCTGCCCTGGGAAATTCTGGAATGTTGTACTGCAGGGAGAAGATACAGACGGCGTGGAGCCATGAAAGGGCTGGGAGTCCTTTCTACAGAGCCCATGGTCCCCTTTGTTTTAATTTTTTTTGGTTTTGTTTTGGTACTGGAGGTTGGATCTAGAAGCATTCTACCTCTGAGCTACACCCCAGTCCTATATATTTTTATTATTATTTTTTAAATTTTGAAGCAGGGTCTGAGTTGATGAGGGTCTTGCTAAGTTGCTGAGGCCGGCCTCAAAGTTGTGATCCTCCTGTCTCAGACTCCCAAGTACTGGGATTACAGGCGTGTGCCACTGCACCTTGCTCTCCTAATCCCCTTTGAAGAGGAGCTTCTCCTAAACTTTGTGTGTATATATATATATATATATATATATATATATATATATATATATATATATGTATTTTTCTATTGCATACAAATTGAAAGGAAAAGATGTGCCATTTCTCTCTTGTATGATGGATTATGTAGGAAATGTTTGTGAACAATTAAAAAATATGAAAAATTCCTGTGGATGTCTTGTGTAGTGTCTTGGTTTTGTATTGATAGTTTAAAATTCACTTCCAAATAAATAAAACTTGTATGATGCTAAAAAAACAAACAAACAACAAACAAACAAAAAAACAGCTTCTCTCTCTCTGCTGGTATTGGTCCCCAGGATGGTGGTAAGCAGCTGCACTTAAAGCAGAAGTTTGTTCTCTTCCATTTCTGGAGGCCAGGTGTCTGGGGTCAGTTTCACCGGGTGAAACCAAGGTGTGTGCAGGTCGTGCCCCCCCCCAGGCTTTGGGGGAGGTAGCGCTCCTGGTCTCCTCTGGTGACTGCATGGTCTTTGCCACCTGAGCCAAGCCAAGCCCACATTGCCGCTCTCTTACAAGGATGCTTGTGATTGCGTTTGGGGCCCACAGGGATAATCCAGGATGATCCCCCATCTCAAGATCCTTAACTTAATCACCTCTGTAAAGCTGTTGCCCAATAAGGCGCCATTTACAAGGTCCGGGAGTTAGGAACCGGATCTCTGGGGCCGTCCTTCAACTACGTGGTCCTCCCCGCTCTTCCACAGTGCTGGGTTTCCGTGTCCCCATAGCTCTGACCTTCTGTAAGCACTGAGTGGCAGAGGAAAGCGCGTCCCCGGGCTGCCTCCAGCCGGGGGCTCTCTGGCCCTACAGCGTCAGCCGGGGGGGGGGGGGCAGGGTAAAACACTTTGGCCAGGAGGAGCACCTTAGCACTTTCCTTCCTTGTGCATGGTGAGAGACAGCGGGATGCCCAGAGCCTGCTTTATTTTAAAATCCTCTAAAGACAATGCGACTCCTTCAACACTGCGGTACTCTGCTCCTCTGGCCAAGTTCTCTGCAAAGAGGCCAAGCCTCTGTATTTCTTTTCTCTTCCCTTTCCCTTCCCTTCCCCTTCCCCTTCCCCTTCCCCTTCCTTCCTTCCTTCCTTCCTTCCTTCCTTCCTTCCTTCCTTCCTTCCTCCCTCCCTCCCTCCCTTCTTCCTTCCTTTCTTCTTTCTGTTTTGTGGTACTGGGGATGGAATCCAAGAGCATTCTACCTCCAAGCTATACCCTAGACCTATTTTTAATTCTTTATTTTGAAACAGAGTCTCACTAAATTGCGGAGTGCCTCACTAAGTAGCTGAGGCTGGCCATGAACCCAGATTCTCCAGTCTCAATCTCCCACATGCTGGGATTACAAGCGTGCGCCACCATGCCCAGCTAAACCCTGCTTTCTTGATCGCAGTAGAGACCCAGAGAGGCTTGTGCTTGGCCATGGAGGTGGCTAGAGAAGTGATGTTCGTCTTCAGGCTCCTTAAGCCCAGGGCTGAGTTCTTGCCACTGTGGTGTCTCTCTTCCTGTCCCAGGACGGGCTTGCCACCGACTGCTGGTGTGGGGAGCTTCAGAGGCTCAGCCTGACCCCCACCCTCCTCTTCTGAGCTGTTGTCTTTCGTTTCTCTTTCCCAATCTAAGTCTGGTCACAGGGTGGGAGGCTCTTTCTCTACTTTCTGGCTTCCCATAATATCAGGGACATCTTGTTCAAGGATCCTAATGCTGCTCACCGTGGGGAAAGAGAGAAAGTGACAAGAAATAGCCACAGGGATGTAGCTGAGTCCAAGCATCGCATAACATTTTTTTTTTTTTTTTGACAGTGACTCATGAGTCACGGTTCTGTCTTCCCTTTCTCACATCGCTGTGGAGGAAATCCCTCTGAGATGTTCCAGGATTACTTCTTGTTTTAGCTCCCCAGTTCTGATTAGGCAGGGTGCTGGCCTGTACTGCTGGGACCAAGAGAGCCCGTTCTCACTCATCTTTCTTGGTATGGGACTCTTAAATGTTGGCCCTCAGCTTCCCTGGGGTCCTGGGCGGGCTGTGTGTGCCTCTCTCCCACAGAGACCTGTGGGCAGGACACTTCTCATTGTTAACTGGGTTACCTCCCAATCTCAATATAGTCATTGACAAGCTCAAGCAGACTTCCTTCATGACTCATTTTCCCAAGACTAGAGGCAGCCGGCCCCCTGTGGCCTTCACCACTGAAGGAAGCCTGTTTGAGCCTCCCGACCTTTGCCTTTAGATCCATGCATTCGCCTTGTCTCTTTCCAGGAAAACTGCCCATCTCCCAGGCCATCTTACCTCTAAGGGGGCAAATCCTCCCCAAAAAACTAGTTAAATTTTTTGTCCAACTGAACGTCGTAGCTCCCTAAGGCCCAATTCACATTTTAAACTTTGATTCATCTTTTGGGAAAGGTGGAGAGAGCCATAGGCTACATTTGCAGGCCCTCTGTGTCAGCCAGCTTTCTGTTACTGTAACAAATGCCAGAGGTAAGAGAAGGTTCGTTTCGCTCACAGTGTTAGAGTTTTCAGTCCATGACTGGTTGGGTCCTGCTGCTCTTGGGCCTGTAGCACAGCACCACATCATGGCGGCAGAGTACAGTTAAACTTCTCATGGCTGGGAGCCTAAAGCCAGAAAGAGGAAGGGGCAGGATTCCACGATCCCCTCCCAGTGGGCAGTAGAGCTTCCACTAGGCCACAACTCTTAAAGTTTCTGCTACTTCCGGTGCCAACAAGAGGGGAACCAAGCCTTCAGTGAGCCTTTGGGAGACATTCAGATGCAAGCCACAGCACCATATTTCTCCATCGTTTCTCTAGGTACCTCCTTTCTGTAGCGATCTTACAGCTCTCATCCTTCTAACTTTTGTTTCTCTTTCTCCTCTGGATAAGTTTGACATTTTCTATGCTGGCCCCTAAAGCTCTTTTAAGATTTCCTCTTTTATTCTTTTGGGAAGGCTGTCACTCCTGTTTCCCTCAGGAGCTTGGTTTCTCTACTTTTTTTTTTTTTTTTTGCCAGCTGTTCCTCACTGGCTAATCCTAAATGTTAATTCTTGTTAATTGAAGGTCCACGTCTTTTCCTATCAGTTCATGCTATTGGATCTATCCTCTAGAGGGAGCCTAGACCACTGGGAGAGCACATATTTCTTTACAGGAGCTGCATTCTTTATATATTTCCCTTTAACAGCTCCCAGGAATCTCTCATCAACCTGAGTTCCTGTTCTCTCCAGATGTCACTCCTTGTGGAGCAGCAGTGGAAAGATCCAGTTTCTCTGGTCCAGATTCTTGTGGGAGAGTGGGGACCCTTTCTGTCTTATTTCTCCTGTTTTCTTCTCTCCCTCCTTCTACCTTCCCCATATCCTTGATGGAAGAGTCTTTTAAAGTCACATCTTTAACCTGGGCATGGTAGCATATACCAGTACTTTGGAGGCAGAGATAGGAGGTTCACAGGCTCAAGGCCAGCCTCAGCAATTCAGTGAGGCCCTCAGCAATTTAGTGAGGTCCTGTTTCAAGGTAAAAACATGTAAATAGGGCTGGGCATGTAGCTCAGAGGCAGAACACCCCTGGATTCAATCCTCAGCACCACTTGTGCATACATACACACATACATACACACATACACATCACATTTTTTAAAAAGAAAATACTGGGGAGGGAGAGAGAAGGAGCTGGCTGGGGACAGAAAATTCACCAAGTGCCGTGTGCGTGTATGCTTGTATGACTTTGACTATCACTATGATGTATAATCACAAGGCACCAATAAAAGGAAAAAAAAAAAAAAGGCAGACTATCCACTAGGGGCCCAGAAGGATAATTTCCTCATGTGCATTTTCTGGCCATTTTGGCAAAGTTACTTCCCAAACATTTGTGCTAACTATTCCCCAACACAGGTGTGTGTTTAATACTACTGTCGAGTAAATGGAGCTTAGAAACGCAGTCCCTGGAGCCCGGGATCAGCCAGGCCGTCTACCTGGACTGGCTTCTTGGGCATCCAGGGTGAAGGAGGCCTGGGACGGGGCCTCGCCATGTGGATTCGTTTCTGCTCAATGGCAGGCATTGGCGGCCCTGGCTCAGGATTCTTGAAAGAAGAGACACTCGCTCCTTTAGTAAAGCGGGCAGCTCTCCGAGTGCCAACCTGTTGTTGATTTAGTCCCTGTGCCTCTCTTCTTCTGCTTCTCAGATGAGAGAAATGAGGCATGGAGTAGTCAAAGATTAGATCCTAAGTACCTCGCTCCCCCATCTTGGAGCTGAAGAGGACGGGCTGATGTTTCTTCCCATTCTGAAATGGGCTGATTTCTATAAAATCACTCCTTCCAAATGTATACACTAGTGCTGATGAGTGCGGCTGCCTCTCTAATTCCTGTGGGCTGTGAATGGGGTTTCTAGCAATCTGCAGGCTGAGCTCAATGCCCTTTTGTGGTTTCCATTTCGGTCTAAAATAAAATCTTTGGAACCGTAAGAGAGGAGGGGGAAAAAAAAAAAACCTTCTGAAAAAGTCTCAGTGAAAGAAAAGTGCCTTCACTGTAGCCTCTGTTCTACAAAAGGAAAAAAAAAAAAAAAGAAAGAAAAGAAAGATCTTGACATTTCCCCAGGAGTAAATGCGCAGGTGCAGCAATTGTAAGAGTTAATGGCAAGGTTTCCCAAGGGCTCGGGGTAAGGACAGGCTCACCGAGCTTCTCAACATGCCTTTTAAGGGATGAAGTACAGGCCACAATCTAGGATGCCGCGAGATTGTCTCAGGCGAGGAACAGAAAGGCTGGTTTAGTGTGTTTCTTGTTCTACATTTCTGCTTAGCAGCTTGCAGGCTGTGTCTACGTACGAAGGTGTCTATGTACGCATCTATGCGTGTATCCTAGCTATTCTTCATCTATATATCTATCATCTGCCTATATCATCAGTCACTTCTATATATCACCTATTAATCCTCTCCATATATCTATCAATCTGCACCTACCATGTCTTTATGCCTATCCTATCTATCATCTCTCTATTGATCAATCAATAGACTTCTCCACCTGTCCGTTCACTAGCTGCTCTTCTCTCTCTTTACCTCACCTGCTTTCTCTCTCTGCCTCTTCTCATTTTGTCTCCGAGGCTGAAATTGTCTTCCTAGTAAAGATGAATAATGAAGCCATTCCCCCCCTGCCTGTGGCACGTCAATCTTTCTCCTGAGTGGACTGTTCAGCTAGTTTCATAGAATTAACATTCTAAGTCTGCCCTGAAAGTTGAAGCACACATCTTGAAAGCTTCCTAAGGGTTTTCAGAAATTCCAAGACAGGTGATCACAGTGCCGGCCTCTTCTCGGCAGGCTCCCGGAGGCCCTTAGCGCCATCACCAAGGAGGTGTACCCAGGTGCCTGTGGCATTCAAATTCCCTTTGTCTCCTGAGTTACGGGTGGAATCTGATGGCTGTGGCTAACCCATCCCTTCCTTAAAGAGCTCAAGGGCCTGGAAAGGAGACATTTATTCCCTGAAAACAAACATTCTCATGCAACCTGCACAAAGCATTTTTGAATAGCAAATAATCTACTTTAGCTCTCTGGCCCCGCTCATTTGACTTGCTAGGATCGTGCGAGTGCCCACAGCTGACATTTATTAAGTGAGAGTTTAGGCACCATTGTGAGAATTTTCCATCTATTAACCTGCTTCATTCTCACAGTAACCTAATGGGGTACTCTTGCTAGCCCTGCTTTTCAGGAAGGGGGTCAATGAGGAAACAGATATCTTTTTGAAGGGAAGGCCTGGGGAATTAAATAGGCAAGGGAATCACAAAAGGGAATTTCTGTCCTGCCCACATTTTACTTTCCAGTTCCCTCCTGATATGCAAAAGTAATTTAAAAATAATTGTAAAAATAGGGCAATAAGAATAAATAGGGCAGGGGGAAAATAGAGCAATGCCTTCCGGATTCACCATCTTCCGGGGTTGAAGTGAGCGAGGAGGCACTTGCCACCAACGTGCGACCACCCCAGGACACTGTTCTGCTCCTGAGACCACCTCCAAGGCTCTTGGTGGCTTGAACCTGTGGTCGCAGCCATTCCTGAGTCCAGCAGCGCTGACGATGCCTCCTCCTCTCCTGCACTCTCTCCCTCCATGAATACCAAGGTGCTGGATGTGTGGAATGTGGGTGTCCACCTATGCCAGACTTCTGCTGACCTTTCTTCTGACAGTTTGCTGGCCCGTGTGTTAGTCAGCTTTCTCTGTGACAAAATGCCCAGGACAGGGTATGAGAGAGAAAGAAGGTTGATTTGGCTTGTGGGTTAGAGGTGTCAGTCCACAGTCGCTGGACACTGTCACTTTGGGCCTGTGGTGGCACAGCACATCACCATAGGAGCACATGGTGGAGGAGGGAGGCCTTCTCTCTTCATGGTAAAGCCAGGAAGGAAAAAGAAAGACAGGGGGAGAGAGAGAGAGAGAGAGAGAGAGAGAGAGAGAGAGAGAGAGAGAGAGAGGAGGAAGAGGAGGAGGAGGAGGAAGAGGAGGAGGAAAGGGATAGGCTAGGATAGGAGAGAGGGAATATTTCTTTCTAAAGCACTTATATGGAAGGACTGTTGTCTAGAGTTGCTAGAGGAGGTGACATGAAGCCCTGACCTGGAGCAAAGTT
>PVLC010042500.1:0-12923 GCA_004027655.1 Graphiurus murinus
TTTTGCGGTACTGGGGATTGAACTCAGGGGCATTCTACCTCCGAGCTACACCCCAAGCCCTATTTTTTTATTCTTTATTTTGAAACCGAGTCTCACTAAGTTGCGGAGTGCCTCACTAGGTACCTGAGGCTGGCCGCGAACCCGGATCCTCTGGTCTCAGCCTCCCGAATGCTGGGATTACAAGCTTGCGCCACCACGCCCAGCTCAGATTTTTTTTAAGTTATACATCTTCCAAATTAAGACAGGAGGCTCTAGAAATATTGCTGCAAAAGTATTAGCATAACATTATTTGAAGAGTTGGGAACACAAGCCTTTTTTTCACTTGTTTTGCCCTCAGAAAGACTGGAGACCACCAGCAAAAGGAAAAAGACCTTAAGTGTGGCAAAAGAAATAAAAATGAAGAACTAGTCAATTCTTAGACAAGTAACACTTTTGTATTCCTGGCTCAAATTCTCTTATTACATAAAATGCAAGATGGATTTGGTTGGCAAAGATCTGAAATCTTTTGGCTTATAAAATAGCAAAATTTTACCTGGAGCAAGTCTATGAAATTCTCACTGTGTTCTAATGTTTAATTTTCCTCTTTTTGCCATAACATAGCTTTGCTGGCAGATGGCAATATTTGGATCATTTTGAATTTGGCAAATTCTCATAAGAATCTTCAAAAATTTTAATATTCACATGTGAACAAGATCACAAATTTTGTATAGTTCTGCCAAAATTGTAGATTCAAAGTCCTCTAATTTTTCTTATCTTTATGCCCTGTGTTACTTCAATTTCAATAGGGTAGATCTTCAGGAAAAAGAAGTGGGACAATATTTATTTACTATGAATGTAACTTTAAGGATTAAAAACTTAACCTGTCACATTTCACATTTAAAATTTTGTTCTGAAAGTAATGTCCCGTATTTCTCAGAAAAAAGATGAGTGATGGTGCGTGCCTATAATCCCAGTACTTGGGAGATTGAGACAGGAGGATCCCAGGTCCAAGGACAGGCTCAGCAACATAACAAGACTCTCAGCAACCTAGAGAGACCCTGTTTCAAAAACAAACAAAATAAGTAAATAAATAAAGGGCTGGGGG
Source organism: Graphiurus murinus (assembly GCA_004027655.1). Taxonomy (NCBI): domain Eukaryota; kingdom Metazoa; phylum Chordata; class Mammalia; order Rodentia; family Gliridae; genus Graphiurus; species Graphiurus murinus. The sequence continues at coordinate 1,085 of PVLC010042500.1, forward strand.
TATAGGTTGGAGGTAGAATGCCCCTTGATTCAATCCCTAGCACCAAAAAAAAAAAAAAAAAAAAAAAAAAAAATCTAGATCAACATTAAACAACTACCTGTAGGTTCCCTCTAAAAACTCAAAATCATTATACCCAGTTGCTTTACAGGTGGGCAGTGTTGGAAGTCACTTGATTCTAACATTTTCTTTCTGCAAGTACTGAAGCCTACTGAACCAACTTCTGAAGATAGGTACATTAGATCTTCAGAAATAAGACATTTGGTAAGTAGGACCAAAACAGGTAGATGTTATTCCAAGTTCCACTCTGAACAAACTTATGCCATAGCAAGGTTGTATTGTACTTTACTATTTACTTAATCTCCCTACTAAGCATATAGCATACTAACAGACTAGGATGAATTTATAATGTAGGTTAGAATAAAGGTCCTGAATTCTGCTACTGCGAAAACATTAAAATTACAGAAGTAGCAGTATTTCTGGAAAGCCTAGAGCAAGTTTGTGGACTTCATGTGATTAGTCACTTTTGTGATGAGACTTAGTAACAGATGGTCTCGTTTCCCCCATAATCAAGAGACTGGTGACTACATTAAAATTTCATCATTAATATTTTCTTGGGCATATCTGTGAATGTTTCATGGCTCGGTTTTTCAGAGAAGGTCCCCAACCTAGCTAGTGACCTTTGCTGTTTTCCCACAGCTGGTGGGATCTTTAGAAAGAGAAAGCTTGTTTGCACCAAGCTGAGCTTGGCTCTGTTGCTTTGACTCCGTGGGGTTGCTCTTTCTGTTCATCAAGAGGCTAATTCCTTTACTTAGTTACTGCATGTGTTGTTTTGCCTTTTTTTTTTTCCCCCGTCATCCAGCTTCTGGTTCCCTGGACAGAAAGTATCCATTTTATAATCCTTCCTTTCTTAAATCCAATCTAGAGATTTAATAATCAAACAGCAAATTCTTATAAGTTGATCAAATCGCTCAGGGTTTTATAGCACCACTTATATAAATTAAGATATATTGGGAGGAGGATAATTAATCTAATCTATGAATATTTATCCATATGGCACAGATGAGCAAGAATTTCACAGTAAATTGTAATCACTCTCTTATATTAGATAGGATACTGATAAAATTTATTCTGTGTTACATTAATAGGTAATTCATATAATATATAGTATTGTCCATTCTGATATAAATTTTTTACCGAAGGCCAGTGAAATTTTAGGGAGAGAGGAGATGGAAGACAGCTCAATGGCAGTACAAGTTTTACTGGGATAAAACCTGCAGAGAGTTGTCTCCAGGGAAGGTTGAGCATATGTCTGCTTATAGACAAGATGCTTATATAGGTTATTTAAGGGGAGATTCTACAGAGCAAGGGAGAGTGGTGGTCTGCCATTGCTAAGAGACTGGATAAGGGGAGTTAGTTGGGTTGTTAGAGCTGGGTTAAGCAGGACAATGGGAATTTTCCATAAGCAAAGAGTTTCTATATATAAGGGGCTCATCAAGCACATTGTAGACAAGATAGTGGGGACATGTAGGTGAGCAGGGGGATGAGTGTATTTGAGTAAGACAGGAATTTTCTGTCAGCAAAGAGGCCTTCAATATGACACATCTTCACAAGATGGGGTCACTTTTGTTTGAGACTCTAACAGCCAGTACCTGTGAAAGAAAAACAACAAAAAAATGACTTTCCGGTTCAGATGTTACTAACGAAATTCTACAATCAAAAGGATCTACTTTTTGGTTTTCTGTATTAATACTGGACAGTATCTTTCTTCTGTCTTCACTTGTGTATCTTTCACACTACTTAAATTCAACATAAAATAGACATACTTAATTTTGTTTAACCTTTAAGTATAGTCCTCCATGTCCATACTGGGCGTAGTGGTGCACGTCTGTAATCCCAGTACTTGGGAGGCTAAGATAGGAGGATTGCAGCTTCCTGGCCAGCCTCAGCAACTTAGGCCCTCAGCAACTTAAATAAAAAATTAAATATATAAATAAAAATAAAAATAGAAAAGGGCTGGGAGTATAGCTCAAAAATAGAATGTCCCTGAATCAATCCCCAATAAAACACACACACACATACTCACTCACTCTCTCTCTCTCTCTCTCTCTCTCACACACACACACACACACTCACTCACACTCCTTTTCTGTGCCTACCATCTTAGTATTCAGTATTTCTCCCTTTGAAGGTGCCCTAACCAAAAAGTTGGGCATTTATAATTCCTTGCTCTTTCTGACTCCATCCCTTAATGTGGATTCTGCCTCCTCAGTCCCCAACCAGTATATTTTCCTACTACAGTATCTTTGCCAGCACTTTGGTTTGTGCCCGACCAGGCTTCTTTTATGAGCCTCTATTTGGAATACCTGCCTCTATTCTTCTACTTCAGCCCAGTTTCTGAAACACAGACTGGAGTATGTCAGTTTCCTTCTCGACTGTGACTTCCCCTTGCTTTCAGGATGAAGTTTGGACTGGGAGGCTCAGCACAGCTTGACTTGCACTTACTACTACACCTCTTTCATTTCTCCAGCTTGGGTTCTTACCCCATGGGTTTCCAAGAAGGCATGCAGCTGCATTTGAATGGGAGTGGCTTTTATCAATGGCCTTGTCCCCTGTATCACAGCCTGTCCAGCTTCCCTTGCCTCTGGCCCACATACATTTCTAAGTGCCCTGGCAGGAAGTAGTGCCATCTCTGGGGAGAACCACCTTCTGTCCTCCCGTGTGGCCTATCTTTGTATTATTCTGCACCTGTTACCTACCCTTTACTTCTAGAAAGCTTGGTTTAGGATGCTCTTCTCCTGTGTACCTGACTCATGCACACTGGCTTCCATAGCATCCTGCATGATTCTCAGTTTCTGGAATCCTCCTCATACCTTCTAGCTGTCTCTGTCTTTGCTGCTTTTCAAACATTAAGCTCCTGAAGACAGTGTTCAGCATTTTATCCCTAGTATCTAGGTCAGTGAATTACCTCCCATTTGATGAAACATTTGACCTCCACAGTTGACAACAATATTACCTCGGGTCTATTAATGAGGTTATCAGTGACATAATTCATCTACATGGAGGATAGTGATTAACAAAAATAGGTACGCATGTAAAACTCTAGATACGCACTGACTAGCCTTCTAGTATTCGTGCATGAAAAAGCTAAACCTAAGTCTGAATGGACTCAATAGCCGCTAAAAGCCAGTTGTCACCCCCATTTCTGTGCACTACACAATGAAATACAATCTGCGAAGTGACATCCTACAAACTACTTTCCATGGCCCAAATTTTTGTTCACAAATTGCAAATAGTAGATTAACACCTTATACATTCAGAACATTTTTTTGCAGAACATTTTATACATTCAGAACATTTTTCTCTGTATATCACATGAGGTTTCTTGGAAAAAAAATACTTTTAAATGTAAGCTGGAATTCTAATGTTCCTAAAGCAATTACAATGTTCTAATTTTAAAAATATCAGATGTATTTTTCAAAAGACATCTTTGTAGCAAAGGTAGAATTTTTATTTAACCAAACACACAACTGTGCTTGTTTTCACTGAAGAACTCTCTGCCCACATTGCTTACTTATAACTTTTGCTTATGTAAATAAGACTAACAAGGCAGTAGCTAAAAATGCACTCATGTGATTAAGAAAAAGGATATTGTCATTTAAATATAGTTAAATATCTAACCAGTCCATTAAATTCCATCTTTTGTAAACACATATGAGTTTTGTGGTCAAAGGATCCAGATAATCAGTTAATCTGCATGTTATTTGTATAACATAGTCTACATATTATTCCCACTTAAAAAGAAAAAAGTAAGAATATGCCAATTCTTGCTTTGCCACAAGTTCTGTGAGACTCCCTTGAAAAAATATACCAAATATGTTTTGCCCAATTGAATTAGAATGCAAATTCACTTATATTTTATGATCCTTCCAAAGTTATAACCATATCAAACATATTTGATGGCAAAAAATGTTTGTGAGATATTAAAAGGAATATTAATCCATGCATGGTGATGCACACTTATAATCCCAGTACTTGGGAGACTGAGACAGGAGGATCGCAGGTTCACAGCCAGCTTCAGCAACTTAGTGAGACCCTGTTTCAAAACAAAAAATAGGACTGGGGATGTAGCTAAGAGCTAGATTGGCCCTGAGTCTGGTTCTAGTACCATAAATAAAAAGAAAAGGAAAATTAAAGATGAACTGTTTTCTAACCTTTATGTAGTATTTAGTTTACAGTATGTAGCAATGAACTTTGTCTCCATATGTCATTTTTTATTTCAGGGAAGATTTTTTAGTGAAAAAAAAAAAACTATCAGAAATACATTTCATAGTGAAAATTGTGGCTTCTGCCTAAGCAGACATGTGGCATTTAACTTTTATGACATATTCTCTTCTAAAGAAGGAATAGACACAATGATGATAGCAGAAGAGGAGTACATCTAAAAAGACAAGTGGAAAAAGGACATCAAAAATTGTTTAAACCAGGCGTGGTGGCGCACACTTGTAATCCCAGTACTTGTTAGGCTGAGACAGGAGGATCACAGTTTCTCGGCCAGCCTCAGCAATTTATTGAAGCCCTCTGCAACTTAGTGAACCTTATTTCAGACTAAAAATTAAAATAGGGCTGGGGGCATAGCTCAGAAATACAATGCCCCTGGGTTCAATCCCCAACACACACAAAAAAATTTTAAGCATAAAAAAGCTTAAAAATTAAGCTCTCAAAATAGTAAAAATTTTAGTGATTAATTAGAAAACATCTGTTACTCACTGATGAAATTTACCTGAAGAAAGTTCTCCTTCTTCATAGTTATCTGAGAAACAGATTGCATCAGAAGTGAACAATCTAAGGTAAACACATTTGAAATATGTACTCAAGTTGTTTATCAGCTGTGACAGTCCTGAAAAGTATTCATTTAGGTCATGAAATCTTTATCCAATGTTATAATTACGCCAAAACCACCTATATCATTTTAGTTAAATGAAATGTCATATTTTAGACTATAGAATAGTTATTTATAGAACCAAAAAGTCATTCATTCAAATACTTGGTTGTATTCTCCATAAAACACTGAGTCTGAAAACATGAAATATTTTCATATTTTTTTGCTTATCAATGGCAGAACTGGGGCTATTACATTTCCAATCTGTGCAGTTGTCCAATGTGGAGGTGATTTAATGAGAACAGTTTCTGACCTGACAAGGTTCCCCTCCTATGTTTAGCACAGTAAAATATACTGTCAACAAAACTTGGGAATCGAATGCTTGTGTCTCTCTCTGTCGTCCTTTTAGCATTAATTAGAATAAAATATACATGGTCATTCCTTGGTTTATTCATTCAACAAATGAGAAGAGGACAGGTCCTCAAAAAAGTTTAACTGACATACCTAAATTAACTGAGCTTTTGAGAAGGGGGAATGCTCATGCCCAGTTTTCTTCGATTCCAAAGTCCATTTTCTTTCTGTATGCCACTATTTTCTCTCTTGAACTTATAATATGTGCCTTTTATAGCCAGAGCACAAAGGTGGTGGCAGCAGGCTGTATCTGTGGTTGCTAGAGAAACACAGGGAGGTGACATCATAGATTCTCCCTTAAAATGAAGGTCACTGTGCAGCTTTCCTCATTGCTACCGGATTTGTTTAACTTTCTCATTCTCCTTTCACCACAAGCTTATGTCTACAGAGGGCAGGGTCTATTTTCCATCATCTTTGTATTTTCATCATTCATATACAGATGGGCACATAATATTTATTCAGTATCTTTCTAGAATTTGTACAAATGAGAACCAGAATTACAGAAAGCGTTATTTAAATGGTATATCATGTACCAGGTAGGTAAATGGTGGGGAAACATAGATCATAGCAGTTATTTACATTGTTTAAAACTTTAATGGAGCTCCCACTTTATAAATATTAAGAACTTTTTCCAAGATAAAAAGAAAAAAATCAGTTGAAATGCCTATAAGCTTTAAAAGCATGTCGGTATAGCATTTGTGCTACAAGGTGTCTCAAAATGTTAGTTGTCATTGGCCATCAGAAATCTACACCTGGTGGAGATTTCCTTTTCCTGAGTAACAGCCAGTGTGAGCCTCATAGGAACCAAAAGCAGTGAGGTGCTGGCAGGGATTACCAGGTTTACCAGATTACCACCCGGTCACCTCCAGGTACAGTGCAGCACTGAGCTCAGCTGGCTTTTGTGCTGGGCGCTCGCTCTCAGGGATAGTTTCAGGCCCTCACCACCTGCTTGGTGTACATTTGCCTCTGTTTCATGTCTATGCTCTTGCTGGGCACTAAGTGCTTTGGGCTCTTCTCAACCCCGTTGGGAATGGTCTCAGGAGATTCTACCCACTCTGGCCTCTGGGATATTTGTGGGATTCAGGGGACTTCCATTGCTTCCATACTACTGCTGTGTGGTTGGGAATTCTCTTTATTTCAGCTAAAGAAACTGTTACCCAGGAAAGGAAGAAAATGTTATATCTGCAGGTCAACCCCCAGGAAGACTGTTCCCAAATAAAATGCGATAGGCCTGTGTAGACAATTCAGCCTGGTTCGTTCTTTAAAGCTTTCCATGTTGCTGCTCAAAGACAGCACTAAGAGACTTTTATCTGTAGATCACCTGGAAGAGCCAAGAGCCATGTGCTTTTTATGTGTAAGACATTAAGAAAATGACAAACTGACATTATAGGATTTGGTGACTCCACATCCTTCAAATTAAGTAAACATAAAGCAAAACATTTTCAGGCCCTCAAGTGACCATCCCCCAAAAACATTGGTGCCTGCTTTAAAGCTCCATCCAATCAGGCAATAATTGTTGGTGTATATCCACCAAAAAAATACTAGTAACTGATGAACACTACAACTTGCTAGTAGGAATCTGCTATACTGATTACTTAGTGATAATTATAACCTAAGTTTTGAACCTTATATTTTAAGTTTTTGTAGTATTTTTAATCTTTAAAGGGTATTACATTTGAAATGGCTTTTTCCAGTTCATTTAGTACATCTAACTTTCACTGTCATGTCAAAGAATAGGAGTAAGCTGATATTCTCAAATAAACTTCAAAATTGAGGGAATGTTAATAGTATGGACCTAACACATTAGTAAATTTCTGTAGAGGACTAATTACTGGTATATATGGTATAGTTATGCAGAGCTCTACATGATCAGATTTTATTTATGTCTCATTCTAAAGATACATGTGTGTACAACAAAAGTCATGCTTTAAAGATAAATTTATTTTATATATTGATTATTTAAACTTGTCATCCTACACAAAGCTCTTAAAGATTTTGGTTTTCATCTTATAAAAATTTCTACTTTTTTGGTGCTGCCTTGACCAAGTAAAAATGCAATGTAAGATGGGACAAATTGTTCTCTTTAAAATTAGATGCTTCAAGCTAATGTTTTTGAACTACCCTACTATGGGGAAGAGAAAGGAAAATGCTTGTGAGAGATTATGTCTTCTGTCATTTCTGAAACCTGACTTTATGCTAACATGCTTGCCACACTTTCTCAGAAGAAAATGATGTAAGTATTATATGATTTCTCTACTCTGGATATGGAGGTTTAATGGCATGAATTCTTCATAAAAGAAACACAGATGTTAGAGGACAATTTCATTCTATTAGTCTTGAGGTTTTAGCAATCTTCAGAGCAACAAAATGGGAGCTATCTCTTTGAAATGAAAGAGAAATATCACGGAGACAATAAGGAAGAGAATGAGGGTGAAGCCCAGAGTTTTTTTTTTTTCTCTTATTTTGAAAATTATCATTACCACCCTGAGTCACCCCCCCATACTTTCATGCCTTCAAAGTATGAGCTATCGTCCCAGAATTTCTTCCTTCCTTATCATGTTTGAAGAAAGAAATAACTTTGTATTGTCTTTCCATCATGCTAAAAAGTTTTAATCAGTGTTTTTGAAAAATCCTCTCAAAAGCCTAGAATAATAAAATTTAAGTAAAGAATATTTTCTAGTTCTTGTATTAAAAGTTGTAACATGTCAGCATTTTATATGGCACATTATTTTTTTTTTCTTTTGTGGTACTGGGGACATTTGTATCCAGGGGCATTCTACCTCTTAGCTACACCCCTAGCCCTATTTTTTATTCTTTATCTTGAGACAGGGTCTCACAAAGTTGTAGAGAGCCTCACTAAGTAGCTGAGGTTGGCCACGAACCTGGATCCTCCGTCTCAGCCTCTCAAGTATTGGGATTACAAGTGTGTGCCACCACGCCCAGCGGCACATTATTTTTTAAAAGATTCAAAAGAACATGGGAAAGTACATAAAGATTGAAAGTAATTTTTAGTTTATGATTCTCCTTAACTATTTCATATTGACCTTTTACCAATCCTCCCTTTTTTTCTTCACTCTCCCCCCCCCTCCTCCTTTCTTTGTCTTCCTCTCTCTACTTTGTGGGGTTTTGCTATTAGTTAACTTCGTTCTACTTCCCTCAGTAGTTTCTTACTTTGTTTGGATTTTAGTATTGCCATTTTGTGAAACTTATTAGAATTTTAATGTTCAAAACTATCATCCTTTTCAGGTAGTATTGTTTTCCTATGAATACTAATAGAAACAGTTATTTTTTAAAAAAATATATAGTTAATTTTCTGCATATATTTTCTAGATGAAAAGTGCTGTGCTCTTAGTGTTGTTAGCATGATTCATTTTCATTTATTCCTCAACAGTACTATAAGGAAAGTAATACTGAATTATAGTGAATTGCTCGCCAAGGTCCTTTTGCAGGTTAGGGTTGGTGCTGGAGCCCAGAAACTATCACTGACTTCCACATGGTTTAGCCCTGTCTCACCACCACTGTACTCTACTGTAGGTAAGGGTTCAAACACAAGCTCTAATTCCTCTCTCTCATTTTTCTTTTTCTTTTTTTTTTCCCTCATGTCACTCTCATCATTTTATTTTTATTTTTCAAATGGAGTCTTGTAATCATATATCATGATGAAGTTCAGAATGATGGAGACATGTACACACAGCTCTTGGTCCCACCCCACTCCTCCTCCCCATGCACAATATTGAGTTTGGCATTGATAATTTGTATAGGTACATCATGTCAATTCAAGTCTTTCTTTCATCAGATCTCCCTCTCCCACCTACTACCCTCCCTTAAATCCCCTCCATCACTCCACTAGGGTTTCTCCTCGTCTGGAGTCCCTTTTGTATCCCAGTTTGTCCCTAACTTCCACATATGAGGGAAAGACAAATGTCCCTTCATTTTTTGTGACTGATCACTTAACATTGTTTTTAAAGCACTTCCAGTGTTTTATTTCTATTTATATAATTAACAATCAGCTATAATAATTATCTTAATTCCCAATTTACAGGATATTTTTTAATTAAGAGATAACCCTGTTTGTTTTATTAGTGAAGTACTGTATCCAGTTGGTACATTTTGCAAGTCCTATGAATCTGTTTTGCCTGTGAGCTTTCACAGTGGATTCAGAATGGCTCTAGAATATGCAGGGCCATCATGAACAGGACAGTGACTAATAGAAAGATTCCAGGGAGCTGGGCGTGGTGGTGCACACTTGTAATCCCAGCATTCTTCGAGAGGCTGAGACCAGAGGATCCGGGTTCGAGGCCAGCCTCAGCTACCGAGTGAGGCACTCTGCAACTTAGTGAGACTTGGTTTCAAAATAAAGAATAAAAAATAGGGCTGGGGGTATAGATCGGAGGTAGAATGCCCCTGAGTTCAACCCCCAGTACCGCAAAAAGAAAAAAAAAAGATTCCAGGGGATAGAAGCATGAGCAGTGCGTGGGGGGGGGGGGGAGAGACAGTTTTATGTACACCGTTGGAAATGATATTGCTTGACACTCTTGATGATACCATCAGGTTTTTCTGATCAGCTCACTGTATCCCATTCTCAAGTATCTTTATTCCCTCTTGGTTCATCTTAATGAACTTAGGAATGTTGACCATCTTCCTTCTCACCAAACATGAAAAATTGAAAATATAATTGTTATTGTTTTTATGAATTAAGTGAATTCAAATTCAGTTTCTTGAGCAAATCCTCCATAAGACTGCAGAAAGAGATATCAGACCTACTCTAAATCTAGTGCAGAAACTTTTTGGTTAAGATTTTCTACTTCTCAAGAGAATATCTAAGTCAGTATTACCAAATAACTGGTGTTTGGATGTTTGGGTCATAAACCAAAAGTTTAATTTATAACAATGTTCTTATGTTATATCATTTTAATCTTAAAATACCTCTAAGTTATAAAAATAATATTTTATCTATAGTTTTTATAATTAAAGCATGAAAAATCTTAAAACTTATTTGTAATTCTTTAAAGACTCATTTACACATTGGTAATGGTTCTTTGATGTTTTCTGCTATGATATTAGCCATGCATTTGAAATTGTATGTCACTGTTATTTGATTATTTTAATAATTCAATCTTTGTAATAATGATAATTTCATAAAAAATAATTTTAACAGCACTCCTTATGTTGAAATTGAAAGAAAAAATTGACATTTGAAAAAAGAAAACTTAGCAATTTTTTATACCAGCAATAGCCAGATAATATAAAATAAATAGATTCCTTAGGCCTCCAAAATATAAAATACTGTGAAATGATATAATAAGGAACATGTAGAATCTTACATAAAAGAAGAAAAAAGTTTTAAGACTTTTCCAATATTGATTGTAAAAGATTGTAATAAATAGGTACTTTCTTTTTTCTTAATAGAAATATAAGTCTGAAAATGTCAATTTTTCTGAAGATATTATACCATCTTAACTACAATTAATAAAACAGTATAGTGCAGCTCAGGACATGGATCTGTACACCGTAAAATTAAAAACCAAATCTATGTTTTCATAAAATTCTATGGATATATTTGACGTTTTAGCTAAATGAGATAGGGACAAGTGAAAAATTAAATAAAACTTTCATTTTTTAAATTTTTTGTGTTTGTTTATTTACTTTATGTGTGTGTGGTACTGGGGATTGAACCCAGGTGCATTCTACCTCTGAGATATACCCTAAGGCCTTTTCATTGTTATTTTGTTGTTGTTATTATTGTTTTGAAACAGGGTCTCACTATGCTGCTGAGATTGAAACTACATTCTAAGGCTGTTCTTGAACCCATGATCTTCGTGTCTCAGACTCCCATGTACTGGGATTACAGGCATGCACCACCAAGCCCAGCTAAAACTGCCATCTTATATCATGATTAAATTCCAGACAGTTTGAAACTTTAAGTAGACAAATTCAAAAGAAATATGGGTTACTAGTCATATAATCTTAGTTAAAGGGACACATTTCAAGTAGAATGTCAAAATCAAAAACTTTTACAAATCAAATTGGTTGCCCTGGATACCTAATATTTTGTAACTATGTAGTTAAAATTCAGAAACAATAGTTAGGTCAAAAAATGTATGAAGTAGGACTTCCAGGAAGATGGCGACGGAGTGAGACACGTCTCAAGAGCCACTGTGAGCTCGATTCAAATCAGTCGTGGATCCAGCTTTTTGAAAGAAGAAAAAAAAGCAAAAAAAAGGTGAAAAACGCTGCGAAAACTGGAATACAGCTGAGCAGAACCCAGAAGGCCGACCAGGGAGAGCAAAGAAGCCCGTCTCCGCGGCCCCGGCGCCACGCCGCCAGGCAGAAGCCGCCATTGAGCCAGCCCCCGGCGTGGAGTCTACTAAGAAAGAAATACACAACAACCCTCTGCACCCCACCGGCCAGAGCTGAAGTGAGCGACTCCTGAACTCCTCATCCTAGCCAGGCGGCATTTCGAGGCACCTTCGACAGAGACCAGAACGCGTGGTACGACCAGCTTAAGCCCGCGCAGGCCCATCCCAGCTCACCTCTCCTCACGGAGCC
>PVLC010042501.1:0-12933 GCA_004027655.1 Graphiurus murinus
CTCTCCAGATTTTGGAGGTGGACTTTGCCTATCAGAGAATCCCAGTTCTTTGATAGATCTAAGAAATTTATTTTCAGTTTGTTTGACATTTTTTGTTGTTGTTTTAAGAATGATTTCTTAGCTCTTTCCATGTCAGAGCTGAAACTGGAAGTCTCTTACATCTTTTAATCTGTAAATTTTCCCTCACTGTTTTTATTTCCTCACAAATTATTTGTTGGAAAAAGTGGATCATCATTTTGTGGACTGCCATATTCTAAAATGTGCCTATTGCTCCCTACTGGGGGGCGGGGCCATACATACTTTTGTCTCTTAAAAAAGTTAAAGTCTTAGTTGGGCGTGGTGGTGCACGCTTGTAATCCCAGCATTTGGGAGGCTGAGACCAGAGGATCCAGGTTCGCGGCCAGCCTCAGCTACCTAGTGAAGCCCTCCGCAACTTAATGAGACCCTGTTTCAAAATAAAGAATGAAAAATAGGGCTGGGGGTATAACTCGGAGGTAGAATGCACTGGGCTCGATCCCCAGTACCGCAAAAAAAAAAAAGTTAAAGTCTTAATCAGATTCATCTCAGATTTATGGCAGGACTATTTTATAGGGGTGCAGTATAGCTTCATTTAGAGGCACATAATGTCGATTACCTAAATCCATTATTTCATTAGGAGTTAAATGGTGATATTCTAATTCTACCATTGCTTCCATATTTATTTGCTAAAATTCTTTTGAAAGGTTTTTCTAAATTAATTATTTGTATAAAAAATCTGATACAAAGCTATCTATACAAGAAATAGCCTTGAAATATTATGTGTGCAAGAAATATGATATAAAGGCTGTATTGTTTCACTTAATTTACCAGTTTTCAGAATAAACATTGATTCCATAGCATCTTCCAAAGGTGACTAATGAGAGTTTCTGTGTGTAAGTACCATTAAGAACTAATGGGTGCTAGCATATTTGAAGTGTCTTAGTCCATTATCATTAGTACTCCTTTTTTTCCTTTTGCTAATATTATCCCATCCCTGGCCAGTGCATTCCCTTTCAGTTTGACTGGGTGTCCCTTTGATATGAACCTAGTTGAGTTGTCCCTAATAGCTTTCTTGTCTTTCAGTATGCCAGATATTCCAGGCATATTTTAATATTTCCTGGCCCCAAACTGGCATCAACCATTTCTCCAAGGATCCCTATATTCTTCAAGCCATACCCTCTTAATAGAAACCACACGTGCAAGACAGTTTGAAACATTAATAACAGTAGGCTGCAACTTGCTAATGTTTGATGCCATTCTGTTTGCTATTTGTCTTTGAATAGATATGGAGTATTTATCTTGATAAAAGTCGTCATTTCTAAAAATAACTTTATAAAACACAGTAAACCTCTTAGTCAACACCTACATGCTTTAAGTAACATCCTGTGCAACATAACTCCAGCATGCCAAAATAATATTTATTTATCTCTGATAGCTAACTTGATATTTTCCCATTCTGGCTGCCATTTATCTTTTACTCCATTGTTTATACTTCTGCAACATCATCCAACCATCATTTTTTCAAACTTCCTCCTCCCCAGTGTTGCTCCCTCCCCATTTTCATCTTATTCCCATTTCAATTTTTTTTTTTTTTGTGGTGGTACTGGGGATTGAACTCAAGAACATTCTACCTCCAAGCTAAACACCCAGTTCTATTTTTTATTCTCTTTTTTTGTGTGTGTGTGGTACTGGGGATTGAACCCAGGGGTATTCTACCTCCAAGCTTCCAAGCTACACCCCCCAGCCCTATTTTTTATTCTTTATTTTGAAACATTCTTTAGGTCTCACTAAGTTGCGGAGAACCTCACTAAGTAGCTGAGACTGGCCACAAACCTGGATCCTCCCGTCTCAGCCTCCCAAATACTGGGATTACAAGTGTGCACCACCATACCAGGCTCCCATTTCAATTCTAACTAAGAATCCAATACTTATCCCAAATATGTTGGTCAATAAATTCATGAAATTTTCAACCTTAATGTCTTTATTCCCAACATCTTCTGTTACTGCCTCACCAAGGGGGACACATAGCTTGCTCTAAGTGTATACGCAGCAATAATTTGTCCCTCTCCCTTACTCAACAATTCTGTTTGACCTTTTGAACCATACTTCTCAAATTTTACTCTGCAAAAGAATCACCTGAGGTCTTGTAAAGATGAAATTCTTATTCAATACATCTTGTATGGGGCCTCAGATTTTTCATTTTTAACAAACTCCCTGTATATTGATGTTGATGGTCCTAGACCACATTTTAAGATGCAATACTACGACGAGATGCTCCAAATATCTCTTTAATCTTATAGACGAAAGATGTTTCCTTTTAATTTTTCTCTCCTTTCTTCTCTATTCTTATGCTTGATTATCTTCCCTCTTGCTTCACCTAAAAGGAATGATTTAAAACATCAGGTGTGAGATTGGACAATTTTATATACTACAACCATTTTTGACGATGTCAAACCTATTACATCATATGGTACTTTAAAACATGTTAGATTATTTGATATGCCTCTCTCCAAAAAGGTAAAACAACCCCTCTCTGTTTAATATAGGCTAGCCTTAGTGATTCACTCCTAAAGAGTTAAGAAGGAAGTGATGCCGAATGCTGATTCCAAAGCTAGATCATGAAGGGAATAGAGATTCCACTTGCCCCTTATTGGGCCATGTGTCTTTGGAACTATTGTGATGGAAAAAGCACATGAAGATAGTGATATCTGGGAGCCCCAGTTGATTAGGACAGCTATTTGGCTTTTCCCAGTCCAGGCACCACACATGAGAATAAGCAGGTCTTCATGTGCCCAAAGCCCCACCCGTTGGCTACAACTGCATGAGGTCCCTAGAACAACTCACAGAACCAAGAGAGATAATAAATGAATGCCAGTGTTCCAAACCCTTGCTTTAAAACGGTTTGTTTTATAACAAGAGGAAACTAGGAATATATCACATTCCCGTTTATCCTGAAAGCCCAGAATTATAGAGCCAAATTAGACACTGGGTCACTCCATCTATGCTAATTCTCATGGTTATCATATTTGCTTCTTCCTCCTTTCTAAGTCCTGATTTTTCTCTGTTTATTAACTTTTTAATTTCCATGTCCTTTTGTATAGGCTGCCTCCAATTCTTTTAGAAAACAGATGAACCATAAATAAACAATGGTTTTCTGTTTCTCATCCCATTTGCCCGTACATTCTCATGTCTCAATTTATTTTAATTCTTTTATGTTGTCTCAGAAAAAAATAAACATACTCTGTAAAACCTTATAGGTATCTTATAAACTAAAATAGTTGCATCCTTCCAAATTGATAATGTGAAAGTCTAGGAAAAATTTCTTCCTAGTAAATCTTTCGTTCTGTACTCACCTAGTGTTTGCCCTATCTCCATTTATTATTTATTCTCCATTACCTGCTGTAGGGAAAGAAAAAGGTATTAAAGTTTTCTGCAGCCCTTAAAAGGAGGTAGATATCCAGGAGTGGTATTGCTGGGTCATGGTCATATGGTAGGTTCATTCCCATTCTTCTGAGGATCTTGTACACTGTTTTCCAAAGTGGTTGCACTAATTTTCGACCCCACCAACAATGTATTAGAGTTCCTACTTCTCCACATCCTTGCCAGTACTTGTTGTTTGTGTTTTTAATGATTGTCATTCTAAAAGGGGTTAGGAAGTTTTGATTTGCATCTCTCTAATTGCTAATGGTGTTGAGCATTTTTTTCATACATTTATTTGCCATTTGTATTTCTTCTTTTGTGAAGTGTCTATTTATTTCACTTGCCCAATTTTTTATTGGGTTACTTGGTTTCTTTTGGTGGTGAGTTTCTTGAATTCTCTGTATATTCTAGATATTCTGTATATTCTGTCAGAAGAGTAGCTGGTAAAAATCTTCTTCCATTCTGTCAGCTCTTCCTTGAGGTTCTTGGTAGTTTCCTTTGCTGCAAAGAAGCTCTTCAGTTTAATGCAGTCCCACATATTGATCCTAATTTTAGTTTCTTTGTGCCTTTAGGGTCTTGTTGAGGAAGCTTTTACCCATGCCTATGTGTTGGTCCTATGCCCTCTTCAAGCAGCTGCAAGGTCTAATATCCAGGTCTTTGATCCATCTTGAATTGACTCTTGTGCAGGGTAAAAAAAAATGGTGTTTATTTCCATTTTTCTGCACATAGACAACCAGTTTTGTCAACACCATTTGTTGAAGAGGCTATCTTTTTTCCAGTGTATTTTTTGGACCCTTTGACAAAAATCAATTGGCTCTAAGTGAGTGGATTTGTTTCTGGGTCTTCTATTCTGCTCCATTGGTCTATGTGTCTGCTTTTGTGCCAATACCATGCTGTTTGTAGTATAGTTTGAAGTCAGGTATTGTGATGCATCTTGCATGGTTCTTGTTGCTGAGAACTAGCTTTTTGTCCATAACCTAAAATATAATAGATATTCAGAAAATATTTTCTGAATAAATAAGAATCTAAACATTTCTTGATCATTGCATTTGTATGCATAACAGACTGAGATAACCCATCAGAAGCATTGATTTATAAGCACAGGCTAATGAGACAAATTGTAGCAGAATGTTTTCTCTGATTCAATGGTACTTAGGAGGGGCAAAGTTAGGAATAGGTGTGCTGTAAGGGAGGTAATAAGTTGAAGTCAAAGACAAAATAAATAAACTCACTAAAATATCCCAAAGAGTAAAGCCACACCAACTTCTCTAACTTGACAAGTTTGTAAACAGCAAGACCTGAAGTAAACAATTTCTGGCACTCTGTGTGACCACAGAAACTTGGACTTCTTGTTAATTTTATCCCAGGAGTCCTAAATTGACCACAGTGGTGTGTTTAAATAGACATGACAGCCTGTAAATCAATACACCAAGCATAACTTTGGAGTTAGGCAAATGTAGTTTAAATTCCCAAGGAAGAAAGTGCATTACCATGTTCCCTCATGCACTAAATAAGCATCCACCCTCCTTCTTTCTCCCATTGCAGAAGCAGAAATATTGCAGTAGAGGGAGTTAATCAGAGTGTTAGTAAGACCTTACAGAATATAGTGTATTTATTTTTATTTTTTATTTTATTTATTTATTTTTTTTGCGGTACTGGGGATTGAACTCAGGGGCCTTCTACCTCCGAGCTATACCCCCGGCCCTATTTTTTATTCTTTATTTTGAAACCGAGTCTCACTAAGTTACAGAGTACCTCACTAGGTAGCTGAGGCTGGCCGCGAACCTGGATCCTCCGGTCTCAGCCTCCCGAATGCTGGGATTACAAGCGTGCGCCACCACGCCCGGCAGAATATAGTGTATTTATTTTTTCTCTGTGCTTAGTTTTTATTTTGTTGAGAAATAAGTAATATTTATAATAATAAAATAAAAATAAAACCACTTATTTTTCATATTTATTACTAGACTTGAAGTCAGATGTTATGGATACGCAAGTACCATCATGACTTATCATCACATTTTTCAATAGTTAGAACTATTCTCCCATTGGTATATTTGTTGGAGATATGGTGTAAGCCATTGGAATTGGAATTGTCACACTTTATCATTGACACCAAACTACATCATGAATTTATAGTTCTGTAGACTTAAGAAAGTTGCTAAACCTCTGCGAGCCTCAGGTTTCTTATTTTTAAAAGAGGAATTACAATAACATATAAACATACATATACGTTAGGCCCCACTCTAAACACCTTACTCTGCATTACCTAATCGTTAAAACCTCCATTGGGAGGCAGGTGCTATCATCATGACTGTCTGATAGAAGAGGAAACCTGGGGCCCAGAGAGACCAAAAAGCTTGTCCAAATTATATATTCTTTTGAGAGAAGTAGCTGGAATTTCACCCTAGACTATCTAGCTCTGGTTGTCCAAGTTCTTAGTCACAGAAGCTTCTAATAAAGTAAAGATAACAGTAGCCAGTGCAGTTGTATACTCCTATAATCTCAGTACTTTAGAGGCTGAGACAGGAAGATTGCAGGTTGGAGCTCAGCATGCTGTAACTTAGAAAAACCCTGTTTCAAAATGAAACGGGCTGGGGTGTAGTCCAGAGGTAGAACACCTTTGGGTACAGTACCACCACCACCACCACCACCAAGACTACCCCTGCCGCCACCCATACATACACACTTAGCAGATTGCTTTAAACACAGAGGTTTTCAAAGATTGGTGGTTATACTCTGAATCAAAATTCAAGTCTTTGGAAAGGCAACATGACATAAAATGTTATAACTAGAAGCACATAAGTATGAAATAAAATGATCAGTGTATAAAGCCCAGCACTTCAGCTTTACAGTTGTATGATTTGAGGTAAGTTACATCTCTTGGAAACTCAGCCATCTCCTTATCTTTACAATGGAAATACCATGCCCACTTCCTAGGCCTATCAGGAGATTTAAGTTCAAGTGAGTGCACCTGAGGTATTGCGTGTAGTGAGGAAAGCTCTGCACACTGCCCTGGAAGACAGGGCTCAGAACCTCCACAGGCCACACCTCTGATTAGCCCTCTTCATTTCTACCCACCACCCATGTTTAGGTGTCCTCATTAAGTGGGGACAATTAAGCCTGAATCAGCAACACAATTATTGCCAAAGTCAGGAATAATCAAAGTCCATTGAAGCTCGGCTGATAGTAGTAATTTCCAAATTCATCTCTTGGTGCCTACTGTTGCATATCTCCAAAATTATTTTACAGAGCTTCATTACAACCAGATCTTACTGTTATCTCAATTTATGATTTTACAATAACTCTATGGTATTATTGAAGAAATTACATTTTCTACTAGGAAGTAAAAGCTCTGAATTAGTTGTTACTTTTCCTCATCTTCAGTCAAACTCACAATATGCAATTACTCTGTTAATATAATATTTTCAGAAATAGGATGATACCAAATATACAACTGCATTATCTGCTTTTTTTTTACTTTGGAATATATCATGAATATCTTTTCAAGCACATAAATACAATTTTGCAACACATCATTTTTGCTGAACCACAACTTAATTCATCCTCTAGATACAGATAGTCATAAATCAATTCTTATCATAAAGACATCTACATTGTTGCTAAAAGTTTACATATTTATTGATTATTTTCTCAGGAAGGTTTTCTAAAAAATAAACTTTTATTTATCAATAGGCACATGCATTTTTGACACATTTTGTTCATATCAATAAAGTCTAAAAACATTTTACTGATGTTCATTTACACAAGGAAATATGAAAATGTATGTCTTCTTAAATTGTCACCAACACTGAATACTATTTTTCTATTATATTTTGATCAATTTGATAGTGAAAACAAAACAAATAAAACCCCAAACAGGACACTGTTTTAATTTGTATTTCTTTGAATATCAGTGAGATTAAACAAGTTCTTGTATGTCTACTAAATACATTGTACTCTGAACAAAATGTCTATTTATTCTCTTTGCCCACTTTAAAATGGAGTATTGATCTCAGCTATTGTTTTAATATTAATTTAATTTATTGTTTGCTTTTTTATTATGACATATTTGTTCTGTAAAATGCATTTTCATGTACTTTTATTGGTGCATTGTAATCACAGTTCTTAATGAAGTTGAGAGTGATAGTGCACACACTTGGTGAGTTGCCCTCCAAACCCACTCCACTCTCTTCCTTCCCCTACATGATAATGAGAATGGTGTTGATAATTTCTTATATGTATGTAGCATTAATTGATGTGTTTCCTTCAAGGCTCTGCCCCTCACCTTCCTCCCCTAGACTCCTTCCTTGCTCCACTGGGATTTCTCCTCCTTTATCTGGAGTCCCCTTTGTACCCCAATTTTTCCTTAGTTTCCACATATGAGAGAAAACATATGACACTTCACCTTCTGTGAATGGCTAGTCTCACTTAGCATAATATTCTTTAGTTCCATCTATTTTCCTGCAGATGACATAATGTTGTTCTTTATGGCTGAGTAGAATTCCATTGTGTATCTAACCCATAATTTTGCAATCCATTCATCTGCTGATGAATACCTAGGCTGGTTCTATAATTTGGCTATTATTAGTTGTGCTGCTATAAACATAAATTTGATGTACCATTACAATATTCTGATTTCAATTCCTTTGGAAAAATATGCAGGAGTGATATAGCTGGAACATATGTTGGTACCATTCAAGTCTTTTGAGGAACCTCCAGTTTATAAGCCTTCATTTGTTTATTCATCAGACATTTAACACCTATAGACACTATGCTATGTGTTGGGAGCACAATTGAGTATGCTCAAACTGATGTTTACAGTCTCCTAGATGTTCTTCCAGTTTTAGCCTCTGATCCACTCCTGAAACCCATAAATACTGTTTTAGGTTTTTCATTACCACAGCACTTTTAGCTACCTAATTCCACTTCACTTGTTGATTACTTCAAAGGCCAAGCATTTTATTATGTCCCTAGATTTAGGATTGACTGAGTTCAAGGAGGTAGTTCTCCTACTGGTAGAGTTGCACTTGGGATCCCTCACTAGGATGTCCTCAGATGGCATCTCAGGCTGCAGTCATTTGGAAGCTTAAATAGGATGCTCAGGCGCTTGGTCCTCTCTCCCTTTCTATCTAGTACTAGTTCTCAGGGCCTCTCCTTTCCACGTGGCTTTTCCATGTGGACTCCTCATATATTTTTTTCAGCAAAGTAGATGAACTTCTTTCATGGCTGCTCAAGACTCCCCAAAGTACACAAGTGAAAGCTATCTGACCTTCCTAAAGCTTATGCCCAAACAGGCAGGGTCACTTCTACCAACATTCTAATAGTTTAGCAGTCACACAGTAGATCCTGACTCAAACTCCATCACTCAAGGGCAGAATAACAATGAATCTGTTTCTATTTTTAATGTACTATAGATGGTAATGGATTTAACATGACTCAAAAGTATTTTTTCAATTTTATTACTTGCCTTTAAACTTTGTTTAGAGTGAATTTGATGTTTATTGTATTAAATTATATGCAGTTTTAACTTATCAGACATTTTCTAGATTATTACAATTGAAAAGCAAATAAAATATTACTTTGATTTGTGTGGGGTGGGGAAGTGAAGGAGTGGGTGGACTAGGCTAGGGAGGGACTGTCATTTTCTCCATAATCTTTGGTATTTTTTAAGGATAAATGTGTGTGATGTTTATAAGTTTTCATTCTAAAAATAGAAGAAAAATAAGGAGGACGAGGAGGAGGAAAACAAGAAGGAAGGCATAAAAAATAGAAGAGGTAGAGAAGGAAGAAACATAGACAAAAAGAAATTAATTACCATGCAAAAGTTTTAGAATATTTAACACAGGAAAATATGTAACTTTTTTTTTACTCCTCAATATTTAATTTATTTGAAATTTATTTCATAAGATACAAGTTAAGATACTTTAATGTTTCTGTGATTAGTAATATAAATTTAGTTATTTATTTCATTATTTAACAAATGTTCTTAATCATCTATTGTGTGTATGATGTGCTAAGCACTCTGGTAGTCAGTAATTGTATAGTGGTACAACTGATTTGGCTACTACTATCATAGAGCTTATAACAGCCAAGTGAAGGAAACAAGTAAATAAGTATATGAAGCCAGGCGTGGTGGCGCATGCTTGTAATCCCAGCATTTGGGAGGCTGAGACTGGAGGATCTGGGTTCGCGGCCAGCCTCGCTACCTAGTGAGGCACTCCGCAACTTAGTGAGACTCGGTTTCAAAATAAAGAATAAAAAATAGGGCTGGGGGTGTAGCTCGGAGGTAGAAAGCCCCTGAATTCAATCCCCAGTACCGCAAAAAAAAACAAAAACAAAAACAAAAACATATGAATATATAATCACAATTTTGATATGTATTACATAGGAAAACCTGGGGGCTATAATGAGAAAATGGGAAAGAAAATAATGGGAGTAGAAATAGAATTAAATAAGATATAGAAAAGGAGTGGAGTAGATGGAAGTATCAGAGACCATGAAAGAACAGATCTACAGATGAGAATGGACAAATGGCAGGTGATTTGGATTGTTTTGACATCAGAATTGGATAAGGGACAGAACTTTATCCATGGATTGAGGTGGATTCCCTTAAAGGGACCAACATGTGAAAGATAATCCAAAGGAAACAACATCCTACAATGATAATTCATTTCAAAATGATGGCATCATGTAAAAAACCTACACAGAATCAAAAGCAAATGATATCTATGACATGTCCCTTCTCTGTTATTTATGTATCTTCTCATTAGATTAGTTAAAATTATATATATATGAGATGGTTGAAGAAGTACTGTCCAAATGAAAGGCCTTGTTGTTGTTATAAATTGGAGCTCAGTTGTAGTTCTTGAATTGATTTTTTCAGGATAACAGATACAGTTCCAGGATACCAGCTATAGACTACTCTGCTCCTTGACACTTTCTCAGATATTAATACAATTAAGTCCTGGGAATTATTTTCCCATCATGTCAGAGTATGCTAAAATCTATGGGACAGTTTTTCTTCTGAAAACTTCCATTTGCTGATGATTAAATACATAGCATTGAATTCAATTATATTGATGCTGAGAAGAATTCATAGCAACTACAAAATCCAATCTGCATCTGGGTCATTCATTCTATCACATTGTCTCAGGTAATTATTCTGTTCTTAAATGAAACATTTAGAGCATGGAAATAACTGGATTTGATTACTGTTGTAGTAATAGTTTGAAATTATCTGATTGCTCATCTTTTCTAAGACCCAGAATTCTATCATTAAAAAAAAAAAATGTTGACTTGTCTTTTCTCATTTTTCTTTCAATGTAGGCACTTTCAAAACATGAGGAAAAATATATTTGACCTTGAAATCAAGTATTAGAAAAATAGCCTGTCTAAATGTTACTTTTCACCTAAAATATTATATTGTAGTGCTGCTCAATGGCACTGCTATAATCAAGAATCTGCCATCATTTTTTAAACTCTGAGTTAACATGGCTTTATAACTTCTTTAAAGTCAGTCCAAGGACCTTTAGTTCCACTGCCAATTGAGGAAAGAACACACACACAAACACACACACACACACACACAAATACACACACACACACACTGCTTATCTATTCAATTTTCACTTTTTAATTCAAGTGTTTTTCTAAATCTATGGATTTTTTAAAAATAAAAACACTAAATCCTTGATTTCAGCAATAACAAGACGTCATCATCATGATACAGATCTTCACTGAGACTACATAAAGTGGGTGTAGGACCAGCAACCACTGAGGTCATGACAAAATGCACAACCTTGTATGAAACCCTTAACTTCTTAAGATTTATTTTCACCTAGCTAAAATGTGGCATTGGTAGTATTTAAAATTCTTTTAATTCTTAGTTAGGAATATAGCTGAAAACCATAAAAATTTAAAGTCTTGGACTTCCTTCCATGATGACTGATCAGAAAAACAATTTTTCAGTCTCTTCAAATATTTGTTATTATCAGATATTGTTTATAATTTTTGTAGTATATAGTCTTAATGTAGAGGATTGTAACAGTGAAAAATGCATGTGGTATACCAACAGTAAGTGCTGAGTTCTTATTATCCTTTGCTGAGTTTAGTTTTATTTGTAAACCATGGTAAATAACTCTACAAGTTTCAGCAGGAAATCATACTGAAGTATATTGTAAGTACTCTGAATGGCAACTAAAGATTTTAAACTACTCTGTGAAACCATGGATGCCACAGGCTAGTGGGAGCAGAGGCAGAATCTGACTCTGAACAGGAACAAAACCACTATCTCTGCTATTTCTCAAGTTACAGAACCACTACCTCTGCTATCTCTCAACCTGGCTGAATTCTGCAAGGCACTCACCTCATCACATTGATGCTAATCTATGTGTACATCTGACTGATGAGCATATAGCATGTATCTAAATCCTGACCTCAAGGAGGCTGGGAAAAAAAGATTTGCTTTTATCATGGGGAGTTATGAGTAGGAAGAGAGGGAAAAAATTCCCCCAAAGGAAAAAATGTTCCAAGAACCTGAGATGCACAAAATTTTTTAAAAGTCCATTATAATCTTCTTATAGCATATTTTAAAATAATGTTTTTAGTGCATTGTAGTTAGACAGCACAGTGAAATCAGAGTGATACAACCATACATGCACACATCACTTGATGTATTTCCTTCCACATCACCTTCTGGTGCTCGCTCCCCATACGTGTGAGTGAGACTGGTAGTGACGCCTTCATATGTGGACATAACATTATCTGCACTGTCCCCTCTCTCAAGCTTAGTTTTTCCCCTTCCCACTTTCCTCCCCCAACCCCCTTTCACTATTCCATTGGCCTCTCTCCTCATTTAACTGATTTCCCTTTTGTTGCCTATTTTCTCTCTCGCTTCCACATATGAGAGAAAACAATACTTTTTATTTTCTGAGACTGACAGATCTCATCTAGCCAAATTTTGTTCTATGGCTAAGAAGAACAAAGAATTTTGTTCTTTATGGCTAAGTAGAATTCAATTTTGTGTAAATACCACATCTTCTTTATCTGCTCCTCTGTCGATGGACACCTAGATTGGTTTGATATAGCCACGTATCACTACGGTATTCTAGCTTTAATTATTTTGGAAAGATACTTAGGAGTAGTATGCTGGGTTATGCAGTTGTTCCATTCCTAGTCTTTTGAGGAATCTCCAAACTGATTTTCATAGTGATTGTACTAATTTACAATCACACCAATAGTGTATCACAGTTCCCATTTCCCTGTACCCTTGACAGAATTTATTATTATTTGTATTCTTTTTTTTTTTTTTTTTTTTTTTTTTTTAATTTTTTATTTCTTTTTTTAATTTTTTAGCATGGAATTTTATACATTTTTTGGGTACAACCGGGTTAATTACACATTTTTGTTGGGTACAAACTAGTACAGGTAAAGACATCCATGCACATATTTCTCATTAACCCTTCCCCAATTCCCACCCACCCTCCCCCTATCTCC
>PVLC010042502.1:0-12887 GCA_004027655.1 Graphiurus murinus
AAAAAAAAAAAAAAAAAAAAAAAAAAAAAAAAAAACTCTACTCACTGAGGCTCGGGGCTCCTCTCCTCTGTCTTTTTTTTTTTGAAGACATGAGTGGGGCCCCAGCGCTGGCTCAATAAACCTCTTGCTCAATTGCATCAAGTGATGACTCTCGTGATTGATTGGGGTGAGTGCTAAGATCCCCTGACTGAGGAAGGGTCTCTCCCAGACCTAACACAGTCATTATTTGCAGTCACCTCTTCCTTCTTGATCTCTTTTGTCTCAGTTAGCAAGAGTTGAGAGAGATACAGCTTGCCTTTGGTCCCCGTCAAAGGAGAGGGATGTGATGAAAGAAAATAATGCATTTTGCCTAACCCAATGCCAGCATTTCCAACCAGGCTCCTTGAGTGGCTTATAAAGTACCTGGGAGAAAGCATGACTGTGCTCTGGTTCTGGGTCTTCTCCTATCACTGTCTTTGCACAGTGGCTTTCTTGCTTGTTACTTTGTGAAAGGAAATGGTGCATGGTTTCTTTCTGAGTTCCACACATTCTGCATCTCTTTATCTTTTTACGTGTTTATGTTGTTTTTTTCTATATACTCTACTTTAATTCTTCTGGTGTCCGTGACAGACCACCTCAGTTGCCCCGGCCAGCGGGGGTTGTGAACGGGAGACCGAGGCGGCTAACCTAAGGGAATGAGACAAACAAGGGACATGAAAAAATGGAGGCAAGACAGGATTCTGATCAAGCCTCTATTTTTTATTAAAGCAGGAAAGCTTAAGTACCTAGAGGTGAGGGGTGGGGTCAGGTGGGGTCAGGCAAGCTTGTGTGGGCTTACATGATTGGTTAAGGTTGATCGTATGCTTTTTAGGTAAGGGCCACAGCAGGATAATGGATAGAACCTGTTTTGCACTGTCACTGTGGCTGCTGAGGGGGATTTCCCTAAAACTGCAGGTTCCAGTTCTGACTGGCCTTCCGGCTCCCGACACTCAGTCTTTATCCTGTACAAAATTTATTATTATTTTTTTACTCGGGATTGAACCCAGAGGGATTTTATGTCCAAGCTATACCCCCAGCCTGATTTTATATCTTATTTGGAAACAAGTTTTCATTAGGTTGCTGAGAGCCTTGATAAATTGCCAAGGCTGGTTTTGAACCTGTGATCCTCCTGTCTCAGCCTCTCAAGTACTGGGATTACAAGAGTGCTCCACCATGCCTGTCTGAAAATTTATTATCTTGTCTCATAAGGCTCCTGGGCTAATGGGTGCTGACCCAGTTATCTGGGGTTTCATTTGTTTTTGTTTCTCTCTTTGGGTCAGGTATTTATTTATTTATTTATTTATTTATTTATTTATTTATTTATTTATTTTTGCGGTACTGGGGATTGAACTCAGGGGCGTTCTACGTCTGAGCTATACCCCCAGCCCTATTTTTTTTATTCTTTATTTTGAAACCAGGTCTCACTAAGTTGCAGAGTGCCTCACTAGTTAGCTGAGGCTGGCTGCGAACCCGGATCCTCCGGTCTCAGCCTCCCAAATGCTGGGATTACAAGCGTGCGCCACCACGCCCAGCTTGGGTCAGGTCTTTAAATAGGTGCCTCATAGAAGTCCCAGGATGCTGCAGGCAATGGAGTGGAAGGCCCCCTTGTTCAGCCCTTCCTGAAATAAAGGCTTTCCCTTTACTCAGTGGCTGGCATAGGTCACCTGCCCACCCCAGCACTAGGGAATGCCATTTCCAAGATGAGGACAGTCAGGGCTTTTCCACCTGCCAGCAGGGCTGCAGTAACTTTGGAGGGTTAAAAGCTGGTGATCAGATTTTGCCCTCAGAGATTTTGTTTCAGTTGGTCTGAGGGGCACCTAGACATTTCTAGGTCTTTTCAGTTCTCAGGGAGGTCAAGTCTCTGTGACTTGGATGAATTACAAAATACTTCTAGGAAATAAGTTTGGACAGTGTTGAGTTTCTATAGGGCGTAGAGCAAGGGAATTGGCTATCTGTGCAGCCAGTTCTACTGTGGGCAATATTTCGGTCCCTGTGATAGCATTCTACTGTTCATTTCCAGGTTGTAGTTCAGCATTTTGTTTACTTGGATGGGAGTTGTTCATTTCAAGGTCTCATCCCCAGGCTAGATTGAAAGGATTCTTTCCTCTCACCCAAATCCCTGTGTGCTTTTTTGTTCTTCATGCACAGGCTGTCCTTTGTCTAAATCAGAACTAATCTGCCATCCGGTCCACAGCCAGGAGTCATTGACAGTGATGAAGGCCTCTCCCAAGGCTCTTGTTCAGATGGGTGCCACCAGCTGAGAGGGTTTAGGCAGCTGGCAGGCTCAGAAGCCACTATTGCCTTTAACTTCGTGGTCCCTCTGCCCTTCTCACCTCTCAGCTGCATCACACTACTATTCCTGGGGACCTGGGACCAGGGTAAATCAGGCTCTTGGTTCTTAATTTCTCAGACTTAACAGGTAGCTATGACATAAAACAGACTTGTGGACTTGGGGAAGTGGTATGATCTCATTTTGCCTTTGTACCGAAGTTCAGCTGAAGCATATCTAACTGCACCAACAGGGATCCTACATACTCTCAGTGGTTGAAAATATAAAAACTATTTTTCTCATGCCAGGGACCATGTGGGTCAACAGGAAGCTCTGCCACAAAGTTATTTGTGGACTCAGGTGCTTTCTATTCACAAGATGAAGGCTCATGCTTGTACCAAATTTGTGAATTTCTTCCATGTTGCCATCTCCAACAAGCCCTTTTGTGTATTGTATTTTCTTCAGGTGACAGCACAAAACACAAAACCACAGAGCCCACTCCTGTACACCTGGCATGGCTCAAGGAAGCCTCAGGCCAGGAACGACTGATTCAGGAAGACTCCCAGCTGGGGAAGCCCAGGGGTCAGGATGGGAGGGAGCCCAAGAGCAAGAAGTTCCCTGCACAAATGTGCCCTGCATATGCCAGCACAGGGACAGCCAATGTCCAAAGACTGTTCTGGAGCACATCTCTCCAGATGATATGTCAGATTATCTGCGACTCTGGTAGACCAGCTACAGATCCCCTGATTCATGAAGGGAAAAATCCCTACAAATACAAGGAATGTGAGAAAATGTTTGATAAAAATTTCCTCCTCATTCAACATTCATGAGTCCACTCTGGAGTGATGCCCTACCAGTATACTGAGTGTGGGAAGACCTTTAGCAAAAGCACTCATCTCCTGCAGCACCAGATGATCCACACTGGGGAGAGGCCCTGTGAGTGCCTGGAATGTAGGAAGGCCTTCAACTAGCAGTCTCACCTCATAAAGCACACTGGAGAGAAGCCTTACACGTGCAACCAGAGTGGAAAGGCCTTTACCTGCCACTCCAATTTTGTCTTGCGTAACAGGAGCTACACTGGAGAGAAACCTTTTATTTTTTTATTTTTTTGCAGTACTAGGAATTGAACTCAGGGGCGTTCTACCTCCGAGCTATACCCCCAGCCCTATTTTTTAGTCTTTATTTTGAAACCGGGTCTCACTAAGTTGCGGAGTGCCTCACTAGGTAGCTGAGGCTAGCCGCGAACCTAGATCCTCCAGTCTCAGCCTCCCGAATGCTGGGATTACAGAGAGAAACCTTTTATATGCAAAGAATGTGGCAAGGCCTTTCGAGATAGGCCAGGTTTCACTCGACACTGTATCATCCACACTGGAGAGAAGCCCTATGAGTGCGTGGAGTGTGGGAAGGCCTTTAACTGACGATCATACTTCACGTGGCACCGGCAGATTCATGCTGGAGTAAAACCTTTCGAATGCAGTGAATGTGGGAAAGCCTTCTGCAGAGCTCAGATCTTATTCAACACTACATCATCCACACTGGGGAGAAGCCCTATATGTATACAGAGTGTGGGAAGGACTTCAACCACAGGTCCCACCTCAAGCAGCACCAGCAGATCCACACTGAGAGAAGCCGTATGAGTGCAGTGAGTGTGCGAAGGCCTTCACCCACTACTCTACTTTCATATTGCATAAGAGGGCCCACACAGGAGAAAAACCCTACCAGTGCAGAGAATGTGGGAAAGCCTTCAGTGATGGGAGACCTTACTCGTCATTTCAGCATCCACACTGGAAAGAGTGCGTGAAATGTGGGAAGGGTTTCAGCTGCCGGGTAGATCTCACAGGGCACCAGCAGATTCACACTGGAGAAAAGCCCTACAAGTGTGTGGAGTGCGGGAAAGCCTTTTGCTGGAGTGCAAACCTCATCCAGCACTCCATCACCCACACTGGAGAGAAGCCCTTTGAGTGCAGTGAATGTGGAAAGGCCTTTAGCTGTGGCTCATTCCTCACTCAGCATCAAAAGATGCATACTGTTAGAAACCCTGTCAGTGGAACAAACAGTGTTTGTTTGTTTTTGGTTTTTTTGCAGTACTAGGGATGGAACCTGGGGGCATTCTACCTCTAAACTATAGCCACAGCCCTATTTTTTATTCTTTATTTTGAAACAGGGTCTCACTAAGTTGTGAAGGGCCTCACTAAGCAGCTGAGGCTAGCCACGAACCCCGATCCTCCAGTCTCGGCCTCCCAAATGCTGGGATTACAAGCATGTGCCACCACTCTCGGCACAGGAAAGTTTTTAAAATTTAATACACACTGAGGAAAATCAGTAGTCAGAGGCAACATCTAACTCAGCCTCTGGACGTTTATACTAAAGAGAAAATCCTTTAGAGTCATCTCTATGAAAAACAGTGTTACAGCCGGGCGTGGTGGCGCACGCTTGTAATCCCAGCATTCGGGAGGCTGAGACCGGAGGATCTGGGTTCAAGGTCAGCCTCAGCTACCTAGTGAGGCACTCTGCAACTTAGTGAGACCCGGTTTCAAAATAAAGAATAAAAAATAGGGCTGGGGGTATAGCTCGGAGGTAGAATGCCCCTGAGTTCAATCTCCAGTACCGCAAAAAAAAAAAAAAAAAAAAAAAAAAACCAGTGTTACAGATCATCATTTGTCATCTTAAGAGTCTTATTCATTTATTTATGATATTGAGGATGGAACCCAGGAGTTCTCTGCTACTGAGTTATACCTCCAGCCCTCTTTATTTTTTGTTTTGATACAGAGTCTTGCCAAGTTGCTGAGTGAGGCTGGCCTCGAACTTGTAGTTCTTCTGTCTCAGCCTCCCAAGACAGGCACATATGCATGTGCCACCATTCCAGGCTTAGAGTCAGTCATGTTTGAAATTGACCCAGTTCAGTCTTCTACATCTGAGAATTCATCCATGTGAGAGGCCTAGTGGTTACTTTGTTCTTAGGAAAACCTTCAGCCACATTTTTTCTTCATTTAAACTAAAATGTCATCTCAGGGATATTTTAAAAAGTCAAGTATCAATTGGGCATATTTATGTTGTTCTCTTTATGGGTTCTCTGTTTTATTGATCTAGTTCTTTGTTGGCAGAGACCAAAACACCTGCCAGCTATACTATCTTGTTTTACTGCAGCTGTCTACTAAATTGTAAAATTGGGTAAAGTGATTCTTTTTTTTTTTTTTTTTTTTTTTTTTTTTGTGGTACTGAGGATTGAACTCAGGGGCATTTTACCTCCAAGCTATATCCTCAGCCCTATTTTTTATTCTTTATTTTGAAACAGGGTCTCACTAAGTTGCGGAGTTCCTCACTAGGTAGCTGAGTCTCAGCCTCCCGAATGCTGGGATTACAGGTGTGTGCCACCACGCCAAGCTGGGTAAAGTGATTCTAATGTTTTTGTTTTTTTAAAAATTGATTTAGCTTCCATATAAATTATATCCTATGCTTATCTATATTTAGAAAATATCTGCTGAAATTTTTGTAGAAATTATGTTAAAACTGTACAATATGTCATTTGATGAGAATTGATATATTTACTATGTTGAGCCTTCCCGTCCCTGAATCTGACATCTCTCTGTTTGTTAGATCTTTTTCCATTTGTTTATTAAGTGTTTTGTAATTTTTAGCTCACAAGTTGTAGACTTATATTTTTGTAGATACATTTTATGGAACCATATT
Organism: Graphiurus murinus; assembly: GCA_004027655.1. NCBI lineage: Eukaryota > Metazoa > Chordata > Mammalia > Rodentia > Gliridae > Graphiurus > Graphiurus murinus. Next base: position 5,978 of record PVLC010042502.1, read on the forward strand.
ATGTGAAATTGAGGGTTTTTTTTTTTTTTTTTCTTGTTTCCTAAAAGATGAGGTTTTGCCCAGCACTATGGTGCATGACTGTAATCACAGTACTTGGGAGGCTGAGACAGGAGGATTTCAGGTTTGAGGCCAGCCTCAGCAACTTAGTGAGACCCTGTTTTAAAAATAGAAAAATAAGAACGCAGAGCGGTTTGGTCGTTCGTTGGTATAGCGTCGTTCTTTTGCTCGGCGGCTGTGGTTCTTCATTGGGCGGCAGTAGCGATGTGACGGTCGGAGAAGTAGCCTAAGATTTCGGCGTTGGGTAAAAGAAAATGGCCGGAAACAAGCATACTGCTCATAAGTCAACTGGTGGGAAAGCCCTCCGCAAATAGCTGGCCACTAAAGCTGCCAGGAAAAGCGCTCCCTCTACCGGCGGGGTGAAGAAGCCTCACCGCTACAGGCCCGGGACTGTGACGCTTGGAGAGATTCGTCTTTACCAGAAGTCGACTGAGCTGCTCATCCGGAAGTTGCCTTTCCAGAGGTTGGTGAGAGAGATCGCTCAGGACTTCAAGACCGACCTTCGGTTTTAGAGCGCAGCCATTGGTGCCCTTCAGGAGGCTAGTGAAGTGTACCTGGTGGGTTCGTTTGAAGATACTAATCTGTGTGCCATCCTAAGAGAGTCACCATCATGCCCAAAGACACCCAGTTGGTTCGCCGGATACGGGGGGAGAGAGCTTAAGTGAAGGCAGTTTTTATGGCGTTTTGTAGTAAATTCTGTAAAAATACTTTGGTTTAATTTGTGACTTTTTTTTGTAAGAAATTGTTTATAATATGTTGCATTTGTACTTAAGTCATTCCATCTTTCACTCAGGATGAATGCGAAGTGACTGTTCACAGGCCTCAGTGATGAGCACTTGCTCAGAAGTGACAACGTTGCTAATATGCAGAAGGGATGGGTGATACTTCTTGCTTCTCATGATGCATGTTTCTGTATGTTAACGACTCGTTGGATAGCTACTAAGGTACTAGAATTGATAATAAATGTGTACAGGGTCCTTTTGCAATAAAACTGGTTATGACTTGAAAAAAAATAGAAAAATAAAAAAGGGCTAAGAGTGTAGCTTCAAGGTAGAATGCCTCTGGGTTCAACCTTCAATAACTCAACCAGCATAGTGTGGCACATGCCTATAACTCAGTATTTGGTAGGCTGTGACAGGAGGATCACAGGTTGGAAGCCAGTCTCAGCAACTTAACAAGACCCTTAGCCACTTAGTGAGACCCAGTTTCAAAATAAAAAATAACAAAAGGTTTCAGGTGTAACTCAGAGGTAGAATGCTCTTGGGTTCATCTCCAATACGAAAAAGAAGAAAAATGGACTCTCTGTGTTTTTTTTCCCCCTGTCTAGCCTCAACCTCCATGGTTCAAGCAGTCCTCCTGTCTCATCCTCCTTTGTAGCTGGGACTGTGCTCATCACTGTGCCAGGCTTGACATTGAGGTATTTCAATGTGTACATGACCTTTGCTATTGGAGGGAAATGTAATTTTTATGTGTTAACCTTGTATGTTATGTTAGATGTAATAAGTGTCTAAAGGTGTGTGTGTGTGTGTTTACTGAGGATTGAACCCAGAGGCATTATATCCCCAGGCTTAGTATATTTTTATTTTGAAACTTGCTTTTTTTTTTTTTTCAGAACTTAAGTATCTAAAATCATGAGTGTTTTCTTTGGCCTAACCAGCAGCTGGTGTTGCTCTAAAATGGTGGCAAGGGAATTCCCAATTGGTCCTGAGATTTGGCTGGTTTGAATTCCTATGAACAGAGCAGTAAACACCAGGTGATTAGTCCAAAGGATTTATTTAGGGTCACTACGTACAGAGAGGGCAGCATTTGGGGGCATATACATCAGGATATAGTGCTTTCTTATATCAAAACACACATACGCAAACAACCATTTCGTAATAAACCCAAGCTGGAAATAATTCAAATTGCATTCATCTATAGGATACTTAAGTAAAACGGGAAAGTCAGTAAATGGTCGGAAACATGATGAATAAAACTTCTGCTTTTGTGCAACAGGATAAATTTACCCAGGAAAAAAATATTTGAATTGAGGCCTGCGTAGGTCCCAACCTGTCTGTGGTTTGGGGTTGCTATCTGCCTCATAGAACAAAGTAAGAGTTTTTCACTTCTGGGAATACAAAGTCATTGTGTTCTCTGCAAAATCCTCCTATATCATTGGCTCTGACATTTGCCTGGAATAGAAGGGCAGGGATAGAGGCCTCAGGAGTCATGACCAGGATTATAAACAGAAAATTCAGAGTAGAGCATAATTGACTCCATAGTTCCCCATTCATTGTAAACACAGTTTGGGATGCATGACAGTCATAGAAATGGTTTCTTTAATTAAAAACAAAAAACAGCTGGCTGTGGTGGTGCATGCAAGGACAGCCTCAGCAATTTACCCAGGTCCCTCAGCAACTTAGTGAGACTTTGTTTCAAAATGAAAAATAGAGCCAGGTGTGGTGGCACATTCTTTTAATCCCAATACTTGGGAGACTGAGACAGGAGGATCACAGGTTTGAGGACAGCCTCAGCAAGTAGTGAGACTCATCAACCTAATGAGACCCTGTTTTCAAACAAAAAATGGCTGGGTTGTATCCCAGAGGTAGAATGCCTCTGGGTTCCATACCCAGTACTACAAAAAAAAAAAAAAAAAAAAAAAAGAAAGAAAAAAGTAGCTGAGGGTATAGCTTAGAGGTAGAATGCTTCTGAATTCAACCTAAAAAGCCCTTAATTGAGAATAGTGTCAGACACACTGTATCTACAGTGAAAGTATTGATAAGGTAGATCAGGCAGACCTAATATATTGTAAATGACAGAATGTTTGGTCACATTAATACAGTATGAAGTGAGTAAGGCAAATTTGTGCCTGAAAACCTACTGGAAATTTTCTTTCTTTTGCATGGCTAGGAGTAATGTGGGTAAATCATGTAAGCTGTTTTCAAGCTGTGTGCTGATGTGTCTGCTTAATTTCTTTGACTTACATATGTATGGAAAGAAAAATTAATTAATACTAATCAAATCACAACACCCCTGAAAAATAGAAAAAAAAAATCTTAGCATGACCTGCATAAGCCTGTCACATTAGGAATTCCATCTTATATTTGAGAGGACACAGTCCTCCAGACTACTTATTTTTCTTCATAGTTTGGCAACCTAAATGTATGCCACGAATAGCAACTATGATATTTTTGTCTGATTTGGAAATTTATATGAATGGAATAATGATATAGGGATACTTTTTTTAGTCACCTGGAAAAAATTACTGTATTTTGAGATGAATATATACCATTCTAATTATGGTTTATACTAGGTGCATTCAATGGTATTGTGGTATGCTGTATGTAACCTTTCAATTTTAATATTCTATAATAGTTTTTATGATTTTTTTTTTTAGCTTGACTATTTTTTTTTTTTTCGATCTTTTTGGCACTGGGGATCAAATCCAGGGTGTTGCGCTTGCAGAGCAAGCGCTTTACCACTGAGCTACATCCCAGCCCCTATAATAGTTTTTAAAAGCAACAGAATTACATGTTGAGTAGTAAAGTTTGAGCACTTAAAAGGACCATGGATGCCCCTTTAATGTAATGATGAGGAATCTGAGGTGTAGAGGGGTCAGGTGATGAGCCAAGGCTGAGACTGTAACATAAGGTGGACCCCATCTCTCTTCTAATTTGTGAGAACACTTCCCATTATACTACAGATTAAAGGCCTATTAAATTGGCATTATGAGCCAGGCATGGTGGCACATAGCTATAATCCCAGTATTTGGGAGGCTGAGTATTGTGAGAGTTCCCTGTCACAAAACAAGGAGCACATACAACTTATGTCTTCCCACAATGTCAGCTTTATTAATTATAAAGCAAAAGGGGGTAATCACCACATAATGTTCAACTCTATACCTTGCGGACTTTGCTCAAACGAGTCAAAGCATATTCTGTTAATCACACAATTTTTAAATTCACATTCGTACAGTTCACTATCAGTTCAGAGTTCAAATGAAAAGTCTAATGTGCAAAGCAGGAGGCTTCAGCTACTGACTGTGGTCTTGTCCTTGCTGGTCTTGCTCAGGATGAGCGACTTGCTGATCTCTAGAGCTCCCAGTCTGAGAGATAATGCAGAGGGGTTTATCTTCTCCCCACAGGAACAGGGGCCTTAATGCTGGACATCAACAGTCACTTCAGGCTTATTCTTTTGGGTGACTGAGCTCACTGGCGTGGTGGCTCATGTTTGTAATCCCAGTGCTTGGGAGGCTAAGACAGAATTGCAGGTTCGAGGACAGCCTCAGCAACTTGTAAGACTCATCAGCTTAGTAAGACCCTGTTTCAAAATAAAAAGCCGGGCATGGTGGCGCACACTTGTAATCCCAGCATTCGGGAGGCTGAGACCAGAGGATCCGGGTTCGCGGCCAGCCTCAGCTACCTAGTGAGGCACTCCGCTACTTAGACTCGGTTTCAAAATAAAGAATAAAAAAAACAGGGCTGGGGGTGTAGCTCGGAGGTAGAATGCCCCTGAGTTCAATCCCTAGTACCGCTAAATAAATAAATAAATAAATAATAATAAAAATTTAAAAATAGGGCTGGAGGTGTAGCTCAGAGGTACAATGCCCCTGAGTTCAATCCTCGGTACAAATAGTGTTCCCCTGGGTGTGATGGTGCACATTTGTAATCCCAGTACTCAGGAGGCTGAGATAGGAGGATGGCAGGTTCGTGGCTAGCCTCAGCATCTTGTGAGGTATTCCGCAACTTAGTGAGACCCTTACGTCATTGTTTACAACATTTCATAATATTTGTTTACAACTTTACTGTAATATTCTACAACATACTATCAATTAAAAGTATGCTATTGCCGGGTGTGGTGGCGCACGCTTGTAATCCCAGCATTCAGGAGGCTGAGACCGGAGGATCTGGGTTCGCGGCCAGCCTCAGCTACCTAGTGGCACTCCGCAACTTAGTGAGACCTGGTTTCAAAATAAAGAATAAAAAATAGGGCTGGGGGTATAGCTCGGAGGTAGAATGCCCCTGAGTTCAATCCCCAGTACCGCAGGAAAAAAAAAAAATTAAACTTACTGTTAATCAAACTTTACTTAGGCTTATACTGTTTTACAGCACACTGTGTCAATCCAAAGCAATCAAACTTTGTGCCAGTCATGTTAGTAAAACTTAATCACTCAACACTGAGACAGGAGGATCATAGGTTCAAGACCAGTCACAGCAATTTAGTGAGACCCTGTTTTGAAATTTAAGAAAAAAAGAGGGCTGGAGGTGTAGCTCAGAGGTAGAATGCCTCTGGGTTCAGTCCCGAGTACCAAGAAAAATGGCATTATGGAAGTCATTATTTTGCAAGGAATACATTCTCCAATTTTTATTATCTTTGCTTTCTTTATGTGTGGGTTGATTTCTAAGTACACTTGAAGTTTTCAGGTAACTTTTGTTATTCTTGACCCTGATTGCAGTATCTTTTTTTTTTTTTTCCATTCTGTTCCAGTTAAAGAGATTTCTTAAGGTCCTACATATTGTCAGTTTTATCCATATTTTTTGTGTGCTAAAGGCAATCACCCTGTAATTGGTATTTGCCATTCCATATATGTCAGTCCAGTTTTTTCCATCATGGCATGTGAATTCAATAGAACCATGCTAATGTTATGCCTGTCTTCTAAAATCCAGTCTCTGAAAGCTGGCTGTGAGTAGTGTATACTTATAATCTCAGTTCGCAGAAGCCTGAGGCAGGAGGATCACAAATTGAAGGCAAGATTGGGCTATACAATGTGACCCATCTCAAAAACTCACATAGCTAAATTTTGTTTAATTTTTAATATGTTTAACTATTCACATTATGCTAAAATTTTTGATTTTGTGATTTGATGTTAATAGTCATAAAGTATGTTTTCCTTCTCATGTTTTCTGCCTTATTTCTGTTTTTCAGATACAAATACACTTCTTCCTTTGTTTAGTATACTTTCCAAACTTGTATTTCATATAATGCTTTGATATTATATCCTAATGTGTAACTTCTAAACTGATGACTACTTAATATTTCTTAACCCATGAATTACTGACTACTAATTCAAATATACCCATATTCATTTCTTGTGATAGTTAATATATTTGAAAGTGCATCTTCTTATTTTGTCCTTATCTTTCCTTCAGTTTTGTTTCTTAGTACTTAGTTTAAAAATATGTATGGGTTATTTATATTCTTTTTTTAGTTTGTAATGTATATACTCATTTATTAGTTTTTAAATAAAAAACTATAATGCTACTCTTTAATACATGAGAGCCTGGAATACTAATGCTATGACACTGCTCTTTGACAATAGAAAGGATGTTATTTTCTTTTTCTTTTTTGGATTGAACCCAGGGGCATTCTACCTCTGAGCTACACCCCCAGCCCTAATTTTTATTCTTTATTTTTGAAACAGAGTCTCACTAAGTTGCAGAGGGCCTTACTAAGTAGCTGAAGCTGGCCACAAACCTGCTTCGATCCTGAAAGGATGTTATTGAGGATTGGTATTGAGGCATAGTAATTCCGTTATTCTACTCAACATGGATATATTGTTTCTGTTTTCTACAGATAGCTATTGTATTGATCCATAGATACATTTGTCTCTTGGAATCTTTGGAATCTCATTCCTTCAATCACTGCAGACCGCCAGGTGTGGTGGCGCACGCTTGTAATCCCAGCATTCGGGAGGCTGAGACCAGAGGATCCGGGTTCGCGGCCAGCCTCAGCTACCTAGTGAGGCACTCCACAACTTAGTGAGACCTGGTTTCAAAATAAAGAATAAAAAATAGGGCTGGGGGTGTAGCTCGGAGGTAGAATGCCCCTGTGTTCAATCCCCAGTACCGCAAAAAAAAAAAAAAAAAAAAAAAAA
>PVLC010042503.1:0-12850 GCA_004027655.1 Graphiurus murinus
CAGCTGCAGCAATTTAGCAAGGCTCTCAGCAATTTAGTGTGATCTTGTTTCGAAACCAAAAAATAAAAAGGGCTGGGGGTGTGCCAGGCTTGTTGGTGCAAGCCTGTAATCCCAGTACTTGGGAGGCTGAAATAGGAGGATCACAGGTTCAAGGACAGCTTCAGCAAGTAGTGAGGCTCTCATCAACCTAGCAAAGACCCTGTTTCAAAATTAAAAATAAAGCCTGGCATGGTGGTGAATGCTTATAATACCACTACTTGGGAGGTATTAGTTTTAAGGCAAAACAATGATGGTAATTGCTGACAAAGCCCATCTCTTTCTCTCTCTCTCTCTCTCTCTCTCTCTCTCTCTCTCTCTCTCTCTCTCTTTCCTTCAGTACTAGGGATGGAACCCAGGGGCATTCCACCTCTGAGCTACACCCCCAGCCCTATTTTTATTCTTAATTTTGAAACTGTGTCTCACTAAGTTGCAGAGACCCTCACTAAGTAGCTGAGGCTGGCCACGAACCCTGATCCTCCTGTCTCAGTCTCCCAAGTACTAGGATTACAAGTTGGGCCACCGCTCTGGGCAGCAAGCTACTCTTATGAAAGGCCAGGCGTTACCAGTTTAGGCTGGAAGTGGGGGTCCTCCTGAGACCCCCATAAGCAAGCAGGTCTTGCCGTGCTCCAGCGGAGCCTGGATCACCAGGTGCTAAGGATTTGAGTTTCACATAATTTTCACCTGTCTTGAATTATTCTTGTTTCAATATTTTTTCAACCATTAAAAAAAAAAAAAAAAAAGCTCCAAAGTCCCTGGATTGAAGACTTAGGAATTAGACCAGAAACTTTGCCAGTACAGGCACCGGCAGAGACTTCTTTAATAATCCTAAAGCTCACGAAATAAAATTGGGAATCAGCCAGGCATGGTGGTGGGCGCCTGTCAGCCCACGACTTGGGAGGCTGAGACGGGAGGATTTCAGTTCTGTGGCCAGTCTCAGCATCTTAGTGAGACTTTCAGCAACTTAGTGAGACCCTGTTTCAAAATAAAAAAATAAAATAGGGCTGGGATATAGTTCAGAGGTAGAATGTTTCTTACCCCTGAGCTACATCCCTGCCCCTAACTTAGCAAACTGCAAATTCTCTAGCCCCTATACAGGGTTTTTTGTTGTTGTTTTGTTTTGTGTGGTCCTGGGGATTGAACCAAGAGGCATTCTACCTTCAAGCTACACCGGCAGCCTGATTTTTTCCCCCCCTGCGGTACTGGGGATTGAACTCAGGGGCATTCTACCTCTGAGCTACACTCCCAGTCCTATTTTATTCTTTATTTTGAAACAGGGTCTCACTAAGTTGCAGAGTGCCTCACTAGGTAGCTGAGGCTGGCCGAGAACCTGGATCCTCTGGTCTCAGCCTCCCAAGTACTGGGATTACAAGCATGCGCCACCACACCTGACTCACAGCCCAATTTTATTGCTTATTTGGAAACAGGGTCTCACTAGGTTGATGAGAGTCTCACTACTTTCTGAGGCTGACCTCAAACCTGTGATCCTCCTATCTCAGCCTCCCAAGTACTGGGATTACAAGCATGCACCAACACACCCAGCCCCATACAGGGATTGAACTCAGGACGTGGTTCTTGTTTTGAAACAGAGTCTCACTAGATTGATGAGAATCTCACTACTTGCTGAGGCTGTCCTCGAACTTGCCATCCTCCTATATCTCTGCTTCCCCAAGTACCGGTATGACAGTCGGGTGTCCCTGCACCCAGCTTTATTTTTTAAATTTTGAAACAGGGTCTCCCTAAGTGTTGGATGCTGGTCTTGAGCCTGCAATCCTCCTGTCTCAGCCTCCCAAAGATAACAGGTGTGCACCATGCATCTGGCTGCTGGTTTAGCTTTGAAATGATGGTGGAGACTGCTTTGGGAGAAGTAGGTTGGTATGGTCACAGGGAGGCAGGAAGGCCAGTAGAGAGGCTGCCATTCATCAGAGGAGCTGGGTGCGTGGAGGCTGGGGTGCTGGGGTGGAGAGGGGCGGGAGAGAGCTCTGGAGGTAGTATGTTTTGTTGGCGGAGCTTGGCTTGGGTGAGAGACGGCTTTCACACTTTGCAAATAGTTGTGAACTAAATATAGTGGTTTCTGGAAGTTCACTCTTTTCCTAGGTCCAAAGGGATGAGAGAGAGAGAGAGAGAGAGATCCTGCAGGTGAGATGACCAGCCTTTGTCCAGGGCTAAACCCTTTGCAGGAGGACAGACAGTGTGGGGCTGGTGATTTTATCCCAGAATGCTGAAGATGACAATGCCCATGAGTCCCCAAGTCCCCATCCCTCCCCTCCGGCCAGTCCACCCCTTCCTCCTCTGTGTCCCCTAAGGGGACGGGTGGGGGCTGCAGCGGTGGGGGGTCTGGCTTCCTCACAGTGGCCCAGCAGGGGGTCATGGTTGAGGGCAGGGGTCAGGGAAGGGTGGGGTTTCCCCATGCCCTGGGTGACACTCCACAATGTCTGGAGACATGTTGATCCTCACACCTGGGGAGGGGACATTGCGGCTGGCGGGCAGGTGGATCCAGTGAGCTTGCTTCTTCTTTCATTTCTTTTTTCCAAATGGGTGGGAGTCAAGAAGAGGCGGGGTCTCCATCCAAGGGCTGCTCCTGGCTCAGCCGTTTTGGAGAAGCTTGAGAGGACCAGAGGCCGCCCCTCCCCCAGCCTCTCCCCACCTGAGCCCTGGGGCTCCCCTCCCTCCCATTCCTTCATCTCTTGGGCCCAGGAATCCTGATTTTCTGTAAGCAGGAGAATCTTAGTAGACTGCTAACATCTGTTAATGTTCTTTTTCCACAAGACAGGGGAAAAAAAGAAAAAGTCAGCAGAAGGCACCAAGCATTTAAGACCATCTCCCGAAAGACAGAATTGTCTCAACTGTTTCTTTTTCTGGTTGTTTTCCCCCATCTGTTGCTCCTAACCAGCTCTCGCTGACGACAGGCAGATTGAAAGTGTCACATACAATTCCTTGTGAATTTTTTGACACTCGGCTGCGTCACAGGCCCGTACCTACTTAGCATGCCTTGGAGAAAGGCGGAGGAACACTCTGCAGGTCGGCGCTTGGGCAGGGGCTCCGATGGGAGGTGGTTTTTTTTTTTTTTCAGTACTGGGGATGGAACCTGGGGGCATTCTACCTCCGAACTATACCTCCAGCCCTATTTTTATTCTTTATTTTGAAACAGGGTCTCACTAAGTTGCAGAGGGCCTCACTAAGCAGCTGAGGCTGGCCGAGAACTCAGATCCTCCCGTCTCAGTCTCCCAAATGCTAGGATTACAAGCGTGCGCCACCATGCCCGGTGGCGGTTTTTTACTGTTCATCACTGTCCAGCTTGAAGATTTCTTGTTTGTTTGTTTGTTTGTTTGTGCTACTGGGGATGGAACCAGGAACTTTCCACCTCTGCGCTACACCCCCAGCCCTTTTTTTTTTTTTTTTTTTTTTTTTTGCAGTACTGGGGATTGAACTCAGGGGCATTCTACCTCCGAGCTATACCCCCAGCCCTATTTTTTATTCTTTATTTTGAAACCGGGTCTCCCTAAATTGCAGAGTGCCTCACTAGGTAGCTGAGGCTAGCCTCGAACCTGGATCCTCCGGTCTCAGCCTCCCAAGTACTGGGATTACAAGCATGCACCACCACACCCACCCGGCTCCAATTTTATTTTGAAACACAGTCTCATTTAGTTGCAGGTGACTTCGCTAATTTGCCCAGGCTGGCCGCAAACCTGTGATCCTCCTGTCTCAGCCTCCCAAGTGCTGGGATGATAGGTCTGCACACCCAGCCAGGCCAGGTTGAAGGTTTGAACACATTCACGTGTCAAAACGAATGAATCCTGGCCTCAAACCTAGGAACACACTCAGTAGAGCAAAAACAGTGAAATGTAACAGCTGGGGCTTCCTGAGAAAGAGAGCAGGAAGAACGAGACAGAAGTCATGGTGCCCTGTCATCTTTCTCCCAGTGACCTCATCTTATGCCCATTTTCCAGGTGAGGCCCTGGAGGCGGGGGCAGAGGTGAGGTTCGTCCACTGAGAGAGGGCAGGGCGGCTTGAGGGGGGCCTGGCTGCTTCCAGGGGACTGTGCTAATGACCCAGACCCCAGAGCCATGCTGCCCCACTGCAAAAATTTACATTCACCATTGTGGTGAGCTCTTGGTTTTGTTTTATTTTTTGGTACTGGGGATTGAACCCAGGTGCATTCTACCTCCAAGCTATACCCCCAGCCCTATTTTTCATTATTTTGAAACAAGGTCTCGCTGAATTGCAGAGGACCTCACTAAGTAGTTGAGGTTGGCCACAAATCTGCGATCCACCTGTCTCAGCCTCCCAAGTACTGGGATTGCAAGTGTGGGCCATCATGCCGGGCACACCCTCAGCTCTTTTTATTTTTTGTTTGGGAACAGGGTCTCACTAGGTTGCTGAGAGTCTCACCATGTTGCTGAGGCTGGCTGTGAACCTGCAATCCTCCTGTGTCTGTCTCCCAAGTACGGGGATTATAGGTGTGTACCACCACACCTGGCTGAGCTCTTAAACTAATTGGAAGCTTTTCATCTGCCTCTCATTCATGGCCTCTCCTGTGAGCCTCCTCCCTCAGCCTCCCAAATACTGGGATTACAGGTGTGGCCCACCTGGCTGCCTCTTCTAGCTGAGAACTGAAAGCCGGGTGTGGTGGCGCACACTTGTAATCCCAGTACTTGGGAGGCTGAGACTGGAGGATCACAGGTTCGCGATCAGCCTCAGCTACTTAGTGAGACCCTCTGCAACTTAGTGAGACCCTGTTTCCAAATAAGGAATAAAATAGGTCAAGGGGTGTAGCTTGGAGGTAGAAGGCCCCTGGGTTCAATCCTCAGTTCTACCAAAAAAAAAAAAAAAGAAAAGAAAATTCCTTCACTAGGGGAGGTGGGGCAGGAGTAAGCCACAGGGCGGGGCTCAGAACTTTGTTGACTGTCCACATTGGGAGGAACTTAGAGGCTGATGGTAAAACAGTTTTGTGTCATGTAAATTGTGATGTAAAAGCATTAACAATAACAACAGATAGTTTATTGAGCAATTATTATGCACCGGCGGTCCAGGCCCAGAGTCCCACACCCATTTTTCCTTTGGGTCTTCCATACTGTCCTGTAAAGAATTACTATCATCATGAAGCTCTCCTCCTGACTCCCAGAAACAGAATTGGGACCCCCAAGGGCAGTGTCTACTGGTAATAATGAGTCACTGTCACCAAGACACAAAAGGCAGAGGTGCTCTCAGGTGCCACCGCTGGTCCCGGAGGTCTCTGGTGACCCCGTTACTCTACCGCCCCCAGAGGCTGACCCCAGGAACACTTCCCCTGGGGGCCCGATTGGCATATTATTTTCTTTTTTTTCCCCTCTGTGAGTCATCCTGGGGGTTAAACCCAGGCCTTGTGTGCTAGGCAAGTGCTCTGCCACTAAGCTACATCCCCACCCCTTTTTACTTTTTATTTTGAGTCAGGGTCTCACCACTAAATTACCCAGGCTAGCCTCGAACCTGCAGTCCTCTTGTCCCAGCCTCCCAGATTAGTGGGATTACAGGAGCGCACCACCATACCTGAAGGCTTTCCCTCCCTCCCTCTCTTCCTTCCTTCCCTTTCTTTTTTCCTTCCTTCCTTCCTTCTTCTCTTTTTCTTTCTTTCTTTTTTTTTTCTCTTTATGCAGTACTAGATCCTGTTTCAAAATTTAAAAAAATAGCAGGGCAAGTTGGCACATGCTTGTAATCCCAGTACTTGGAAGACTGAGACAGGAGGATTGCAGGTTCACAGCCTCAACTACTTAGTGAGGCCCTCCGCAACTTAGTGAGACCCTGTTTCAAAATAAAGAATGAAAAATAGGACTGGGGGTGTAGCTTGGAGGTAGAATGCCCCTGAGTTCAATCCCCAGTACCATACACACACACACACACAAAAAGGGCTAGGGGTATAGCTCAGAGGCAGAATGCCCCTGGTTTCAACCTCAGTACCAATAAAATAAAATAAAATAAAATAAGGATGACCTCCAAGTTGTCCTGTTGCAGACAACTTTTTTTTTTTTTTTTTTTCCGGTACTGCAGATTGAACTCAGGGTGTCCTACCTCCAAGCTATACCCCCAGCCCTATTTTTTATTCTTTATTTTGAAACAGGGTCTCACTGAGTTGCAGAGTGCCTCACTAGGTAGTTGAGGCTGGCCTCGAACCCAGATCCTCCGGTCTCAGCCTCCCAAATGCTGGGATTACACCCCACCCAGCTGCAGACAACTTCTTACCTTGCAAATCACACTCAAGCTTGGAGACCCCCAGAGGAGTGCGAATTGGGTAGGAGAGGCCTTATGAACCTTCCCCTGCCCATGTGGGGAATTTGTAGCTGAGGTGAGGGGCGCCCCTCACCCCACCACCACCAGCTGGCTGGATTTGCACCCACTGCCCTGGGGCACAATGCCCGGCCCCCAAGAGCACCCCAGCCAGCGCTCTGCACCAGGTTACTTGGGGTGGTTTTGGAACAAGTGACAATTACATTAATTGAACCTTTCAGGAAATGGTCCCTGAAGAGGTAAAAAGACTTTAATTGTGGGCCAACCCACCGATTAGCGCAAAGTCACAGTTTTATAAGTCCCAAACACAGCCTCACCCGATTTCTGCTGCAGTTTGGCCTTTTGCTTCTAGAACACGTGAAAGTTGGCTTGGGATTTAGAGAATTTTTATCAGCAGCTCCCTTCAGTGTCTAAAACTGGAAGCCGCTTTTCCTTAAGACATTACTGACTGTGGTATACAGAAAGGGGTTTGCGATCTCCTACCCTCATTACCCCACTGGACATGCTATCCTGGCACTACTGGGGGCCAGCCCAGCGGGGGCCTGGGCAGCACACTCGGGGCTCTGTTTGTGTGTGTGTGTGTGTGTGTGTGTGTGTGTGTGTGTGTGTGTGTTTGCGCATGCCTGTGTGTGGCACTGGGAATTGAGCCCAGAGGCATTCTACCTCTGAGCTACACTCCCAACCCAATTATTTATTTATTTATTTATTTATTTATTTATTTATTTTTGCGGTCCTGGGGATGGAACCCAGGGGCATTCTACCTCCGAACTACACCTGCAGCCCTATTTTTTTTACTCTTTATTTTGAAACCAGGTCTCACTAAGTTGCAGAGGGCCTCCCTAGGTAGCTGAGGCTGGCCATGAACCTGGATCCTCCTGTCTCAGCCTCTCAAGTGCTGGGACTACAAGCGTGTGCCACCATGTCTGGCGCTTATTTTTATTTTGAAACAGGGTCTTGTTAAGTTGATGAGTCTCACTTCTTGCTGAGGCTGTCCTCAAACCTGTGATCCTCATGTCTCAGCCTCCCAAGTCCTGGGATTATAGGCCTGCGCCACCAAGCCTGGCTGCTTGCAGGGTTTAGAGCCCAGTGAGAACAAATCCTTTCTCCCCACACCAGCACCCCCCCTCACACTGTCCCTGTCTAATGCGACCTCTGACACATTCAGGCAAAGTACATCCGGAAGTCCTGAGTGTCCCCAGGCACTTTGAAATCACCTGTTAGCAATCTCTCTGGACCCTGCGCTAGCACCAGGTTCACTTACAAAGCATTGAGCTGGGCGTGGTGGCACAAGCTTGTAATCCCAGTACTTGGGGAGGCCGAGACCGGAGGATCCCAGGTTCGAGGACAGCCTCAGCTACTTAGTGAGACCCTGTTTCAAAATAAAGAATAAAAAATAGGGTTGGGCTGGGGGTGTAGCTCTGAGATGGAATGCCCCTGAGTTCAATCCCCAATACTGCAAAAAAAAAAAAAAAAAAAAAAAAAAATAGGACTGGGGATGTATCTTGGAAGTAGAATACTCCCTGGGTTCTATCACCAGTAGCACACACGCACATGCACAAAAGCATTAATTAATCACCTACTCTATGCAGCTCGTGTATGGCCTATACTGATGAATAAAATAGACCTGGCCCCTGCCAGGAGGTGAAAGGCTAGCACTGCAGCGGTCACTAGTAGTGGAGGGGCTGCACAGATGCCCTTTGCCCCCGCTGCCATGGCGACCCTGCAGCGATGGGTCCTGAGGAAAGTCCATCCCATTCCCATTTCACAGCTGGGCTCCTCAACCGGTGGGTGGGAGCTGAGGCCCCCCCTTCCCCCCCTGCCTCAGTGGCTCCCTTGGAATCCAAGGGCGCCTAGCAGCAGCCCCCACCCAAGGAAGGCCGGCGGGTGGGGGGGGCTGTGGGTGCCCCCTGGCTCCTCCCTCCTGCCATCAGGGTGGGACACGGCGGCATTTGCATGAGAACCCAAAACCTTAGTGGTGGTCAGGTCCCGCCTAGGGATTTGCAGCTCCAGTTTCTTGAGGGGTGCTGGGTTGGGGTGGACTCCTGCAGGGGGACTATGACCTGTCTGGAAGGTGGCGCAGAACCTTCCAGGCCCTGGGGAGAGGCGTGTACAGGTGCCGAGGCCAGAACTGAGCCTGGCGCAGGGGAGACCTGGACGCAGGGGCCCTGGTGGGGACGGGGTGGACCACTGGCCGCCTGGAGCAGGCAGCGCCTCGTGGGTCTGGGGTTTGGATTTCCTTCTAGAGCACTGCAGAGCTTCCACAGGGTCTGGGGGGCCCGTGTTCTCAGGTCAGTAAGGACCCCATTTTGTGGCTCAGATGGTGAGACACATCCTGGCGAGTTCAGAAGGGGTGTGTGTGTGTGTGTGTGTAAGCAAAACTAGGGATGGAACCAAGGGACATTTTACCTGTGAGCTACACCCCCAGCCTTATTTTATGCTGTGTGTGTGTGTGTGTGTGTGTATATGGTACTGGGGATTGAACCCAGGGGCATTCTACCCCTGAGCTATAACTCCAGTCCTATTTTTTATTCTTTATTTGAAATAGGATTTCACTAAGTTGCAGAGGGCCTCACAGATTGCTGAGGCTGGCCGCAAACCTGTGATCCTCCTGTCTCAGCCTCCCAAATACTGGGATCACAAGCATGCACCACCACATCCAGCTCCCAGCCATTTTTTAATTTTGAAACAGGGTCTAGCTCAATTGCTGAGGGTCTCACTAAATTTCTGAGGCTGTCCACAAACCTGCGATCCTCCTGTCTCAGCCTCCTAAGGACTTGGAATTACAGGCATGCATTACCACGCCCGGCTCCAAGTCCCTCTTTAACTGTGAACAAACAGCCCCGGATCTCCTATGGCAAAGGGAGCTCCGAAGGTGCCGGAAAAGTCCAAGCGCCCGCAGGATCAGGAAAAACAGACAAGAGTTGATTCTTGTGTTCTCAGCCCTGGGTCTTGGATAGAGTTTCCCGTGGCCTCCGCATCCTGGGTGCTTAAACTTCTGCGAGTCCTTTTCCTTTATGACCAAAAGGTTCTGTTCCCAGGACAAATACATGACTCCTGGCTGGGACGCGCCACCCCCCAGCCTGTCATCCGGCAAACCAGGGCAGATTAAAAGAGAAGGCCTCCCCTCCGGCGGTGGCCGACCCAGTGACCCTAGCAGCTGCAGCCTCCTTGTGCCTGGAGAGCCAGGGTCCATCCAAAGTCGCCATCCGCGCTGGCCCTGGCGGCAGCCGTCCATGCTGGCAGCGATGGAGCCGCTGGCTCTGTACCAAGGTGGGCGCCGCCAGCCCCTGCCGTGGACGCCTCCCTGATGACCTTTCCCCTTTGCTCTGCTGAGCCGGGCACTGTCACGCTCCTGTGTGTCTCCCCCATGTCCAGCCCTCTGCAGAGGGGGGAGAATCCCGGGGACAGTCATTCAGTCCATTAACCCTGTGATGGCGAGGTGTTCCTCTGCTTGAGCCACTGAGGGCTTGTCTTTCCTTTGTAATCAGTAGAGGTTTATTTTGTAAGTCCCAATTGCTAGTGTCAATAATCTTATGTTGTTATTATTATTATTATTATTATTATTATTATTATTATTATTATTATTATTTTGGTACTGGGGATTGAACCCAGGGGAATTCTACCTCGAAGCTACACTCCCCAGCTCCTATTTTTTATTCTTTATTTGGAAACAGGGTCTCACTAAGTTGCAGAGGGCCTCACTAAGTAGTTGAGGCTGGCCACAAACCCAGATCCTCCAGTCTCAGCCTCCCAAGTACTGGGATTACAAGCATGTGCCACTACGCCCGGCTTTCAGTAATTTTATTAATCGACCAGAAAGTTCGAGTGTGGTGGTGCACGCTTATAATCCCTGTCCTGGGAGGCTGAGATAGGAGGATCACAGGTTTGAGGACAGCCTCAGCAAGTAGTGAGATTCTCATCTACCTAGAGAGACATTGTTTCCAAATAAGAAATAAAATTGGGCTGGGGGTGTAGCTCAAAGGTAGAATGCCTCTGGGTTCAATCCTCAGAACCCCCTAAAAAGTAAAAAAAATAATTAACCAGAAAGGATAATGAGGTTATTTTCTTAGCAAAAGCATTTTCTTATGGTACTGGGGATCAAACCCAGGAGCATTCTACCTCTGTGCTACACCCCCAGCCCTATTTTATTTTTTATTTTGAAACAGTCTCACTAAGTTGCAGAGGGCCTTACTAAGTAGCTGAGGCTGGCCGCGAATTTTAGGTTTGTTGGCAAGAGCAGTTTTCAATCTTGGTCACCTAGGGCAAGGGTTGGTCAACTACAAATTCCAGGCAGCCTGTTTTTGTAATAAAGTTTTATCGGGACGTTGACACGCCCACTTATTTACGTCTGGTTTTCGGCTACTATCATACTGCTGGTCAAGGCCAAACACCTGCATAGAGACCTAGGACTTTCTGTACCTGGCCCTTTACAAGAAAAGTTTACTGATCCCCATCTTGGGGAAAGCAAAGGAATCCCAAAATCCCTTCCCAGCTCGGTAATCCCAGTATTTGGGATACTGAGACAGGAGGATCACAGGTTCAAGGCTAGCCTCAGAAACTTATTGAGACACTGTTTCAAAATAAAAAAAATATAGAGTTGGAGAAGCCGGGCGTGGTGGCGCACGCTTGTAATCCCAGCATTTGGGAGGCTGAGACTGGAGGATCCGGGTTCGCGGCCAGCCTCAGCTACCTAGCGAGGCCCTCCGCAACTTAGTGAGACCCTGTTTCAAAATAAAGAATAAAAAAAATAGGGCTGGGGGTGTAGCTCGGAGGTAGAATGCCCCTGAGTTCAATCCCCAGTTCCGCAATAAATAAATCAAGAGTTGGAGATGTGGCTCAGAGGTAGAACACCTCTGGGTTTAACCTCTAGTCCAAAGAAAAAAAAAAAAAAAAAAAACTAGCTGGGTGAGTCAAGATTCCGGGAAGAGGGATAGCCCCTCCTGCCAGAATTTTCCGCAACTCTGCATTCCAAGACGGCCCACTGCTTCCTCTCAGCGCTAGGCTGATGTCAGCCCCTGGGGGAGGAGGCTCGGCCGCCACAGGCTGGCTTGTGTGGGTGAGAGGCCAGGCCCCAGAAGGCCTCTGGGTCAGAGGACAGACGGCAGTGGGGTCTGGGACCTTGGAGAACACCGGGCTCCAACTCAGTGTCCCCCCTGCACCTGCTACCTCTCTGCAGCTGGGCCCCTGGGGAGCCCCTAGGACCAGAGATTCACGTGCCTGAGTTTCCGTGGGGTCCATTTTTCAGGAGCGGCACCTGGGAGTGAGGGAGACAGCTGGCTTGAGACAAGGAAATCTCAGCCCCTGCAGCCTGAGCACTGAGCTGGGCAGGCTGTTCAGAGATTCCCCAAGCAAGGCAAGTATGTATCAACCATGAACCCCGACTGCTCCCCGGGAAAGGGCCTGGGATCAGCCAAAGCTGCTCTTTGAGGCTGAAGGGTGATTCTTGGGAGGAGCTGGGCTGTGAGTTGCCAGTGGGTCCATCCTAGCCACTGGGGACAGGGTGATTCAGTCTGGGGGGTTGGAGCTGAAACCCCAGGGTCCACTCTAGCAGCTGTGTGACCCTGAGCACACAGCGTGACCACTCTGAGCTGCCTTTGCTCAGAATGGAGTGGAGGGGCGGCTGTTGGGAGAATGGAGATATTCCAGTGTGTTGCTTGTTATCGGAATGAGTCTGAGCACTTTTCTTTTCTGTCTTTTTTTTTGGTGGTACTGGGGATTGAAACCAGGGGCATTCTACCTTTGAGGTACAACCCCAGCCCAATTTTATTTCAAATTTAGAAACAGTGTCTCACTAGGTTGATGAGAGTCTCACTACTTGCTGAAGCTGTCCTTGAACCTGTGATCTTCCTGTCTCAGCCTCCCAAGTACTGGTATTACAAGCATGGGCCACCATGCCCGGCATTTATTTTTATTTTTATTTATTATTATTATTATATTTTTTGTGGTACTGGGGATTGAACCCAGGGGCATTCTACCTCTGAGCTACATCCCCAGTCCTATTTTTTATTCTTTATTTTGAAACAGGGTCTTACTAAGTTTCGGAGGGCCTCACTAAGTAGCTAAGGTTGGCCGCGAACCCAGATCCTCCAGTCGCAGCTTCTCAAGTACTGGGATTACAAGTGTGTGCCACAATGCCTGGCTTATTCTTTATTTTGAAACAGGGTCTCACCAAGTCATGGAGGGCTTCATTAAGTAGCTGAGGCTGGCTGCGAACCTGTGATCCTCCTGTCTCAGCCTCCCAAGTACTGGGATTACAAGCATGAGCCACCACACCTGGCTTCCAATTTTTTATTCTTTATTTTGAAACAGGGTCTCACTAAGTTGTGGAGAGCCTCACTAAGCAGCTGAGGCTGACCGCGAACCCGGATTCTCCTGTCTCAGCCTCCCAAGTACTGAGATTACAAGAAGTGAGCCACCATGCCTGGCTTGCTATTTTATTTTAAAACAGGCTCTCACTAAGTTGCTGAGAGCCTCGCTAAATTGCTGAGCCTGTCCTTGAACCTGCAATCTTCCTGCTTCAGCCTCCCAAATACTGGGATAACAAGCATGC
>PVLC010042504.1:0-12830 GCA_004027655.1 Graphiurus murinus
CATCCATTATGTGGCTATGTTATAATTTCATTCTTCTATCATTGGCCATTGTCTTAAATTTCTTACTTTTACTATATCCAAGCAACACAGCAATTAACATCTTTGCACATAAACTGTACACTGTCCTATTAGACACCCTTTTGCCCATTCATTTAAGATGTGTTTTTCCTACCAAGCTAAATAACCTCTTTTATATAAATGCTATTAACCACATATGCTATTAACCCCAAATACATTCCATTGGTCTTTTTATTTTAAATTCAGGATTTATTGGATTTTATGTTAAATGTGATTAAATAAAATACACTAAATTTTTATTACCAATTGTATTCGTAAACTAATATATACCCCCACAACTAACAGAAAAGATTAAAAGTAAAATCAGGGATGCCAGTGAAAAGCATAAAGTGGGCTAAGCCATTTGATTTAATAGGTTAACCCATCTCATAATCATATCTTTGGGGTAAAAGAACTTTTTGGTTCATCCCTAATTTCAGAAGCAAATTTATTTTACCCATTGAGACAACTAAGCCCAAAGAAACCTTTCAAGAAAATTACACAGAAAATATGTGAACCGGGCATGGGGGCACACGCCTGTAATCCTGGTACTTGGGAGTCTGAGACAGAAGGATTGCAGTTTCAAGGCCAACCTTAGCAATTTAGTGAATCTGAATCCTTCAGCAACATAGCCAGACCCTGTATCAAAATAAAAAAACAAAAAAAAATCTGGGGTGTAGCTCAGAGGTAGAATGCCCCTGGGTTCAATTCCCACAATAAATAAATAAATTAATTATATTATGTGCCTGACTAATATGAAAGTTTAAGAGTTATATCCCAGTCACTTTCATTTTCCTTTTATTACTGACAAAAGTGGTTTTTTTTTCTTTTATTGGTGCACTGTAATTATACATTGTACTAAGGTTTAGAGTGACAGGAATATACATGCACACATCTCAAGGAGCATGAAAAAAAAATCTTTGAAATAGAAATGTGAGGTAAGTAGCACCTCAAGCTAATAAGCATAAAAATAGTTTATTACCTAAAATCCAAAATTAATTATAAGACATTACACTAAAGATGTAGAAAACAAAATGGCAACTAAGAAGCTTCCTTTCCCCGGAAAAATATAAAAATGAAGAAATAAATAGACTTATTGTAGCAAGCGAACAAACAAGATTCAAAGAAAAATTCTATAATCATTTTATACTGCAAAGGTTTCAGTTTTTTAAAAACATTAATTTCCATAATCTTAAGTAGACTTTCATTAGGTAGATATACAATATTTTTGTCCTAAGTAGCTATGTTATCCCAAACAAGCCATTTTACTTCCACAGGTCAAACCACCCCCCCTCCCTTCTTCTTTAAATAGTCTTTAGATTCTTTATGAAAGAATTGAGTTTCCAGATAGAGAATGGCAGGAGTCTATTTCTTATCTTCTCTCTCTTCCAAAACCCCACTGAACTAGTAGGAAAGTTATTTTTTAAAAAGTAACCCATAATGACTAATAAGAGAACAAGAACAGTGCCTTTAGCAGCAAGAGATTTCAATAAATTCCAGAAGGTGGAAGAGTATAAGCAACTGGGCAGGCAGACAGAGGAAGCCACTGATGGAGGACACAGAGAAGCATGTAGACGAAGAGAACAAACCCCCAGAACCAAGCAAATTCACACAAATGGGAAGCAAACAGAAATGGGGTTAATTGAACTCTGTAACCCTAAAAGAAATTTCCCTAAATCAGCCATGCACAGTTCTCAGTTTCGTATTGCTTTATTCATAAATATGAAGAGATAAACAAAATTTACAGAACATTTGACACAAGACCAAAATAAAACAAAAGAATGCCACTAAAAGACACAAATTAAGAAAGAGAATATATTGCTGTTTATTAGAAGCCCTTCTACACTAATTTTGTAATCATATGCATACATTATACTATTTTTTTTTAAGTAGGAGCTGGGATGTAGCTCAGTGCTAGATCACTTGCCTAGCAAGTACAATGCCCTTAGTTCAATCCCTAGTACCACAAAACTAAAGAGGAAAAAAAAAAAGTTTAAGTGCATTAATTGAGAAAAAAAGCAGGGGGCTAACAAAGGGAATAAAGCTCACTCTCAGTCAATGGTGATATTCTTGGTGTAATCATCAGATATATTTATTATTCATATTAAGCAATCATAAACTGCATTTATTTCACAAAATAAGTAATCCATTGTCTTCTTAAATTCTGTATAAAAATTTCAAATTTGTAATACTGCATGTTGTACATATACATATATAGATACATATATACATTAAAGACAGCCTCTTTAACAAATGGTTCTGGAAAACTGACATCCACCTGTAGGAGACTGAAACTAGATCCCCCTCTCTCACCTTGTACAAAACTGAACTCAAAATGAGTTCGACAAAATGAGGAAAGACCTTAATGTAAGATCTGAAACGGAAACTATTAGATGAAAACATAGGAAAAAAAAAACACTTCAAGATATAGGGATAGGCAACAACTTCCAATGAAAAAAACTGCAAATGATCTGTGAACAGACACTTCCCAGAAGTACAATTGACCAGTTACTATGTGGAAAAAAAACTATTCAACACCTTTATTAGGGAAATTCAAATCAAAACTATCTTGAGATTCCACCTCACCCTAGCCAGAATGGGTATTATCAATAAAAACAACAACTACAAACACTGGCAAGAACAGGGGATATAGGAACCCTGATATATTATTGGTGAGAATACAAACTAGTACATCTACCATGGAAAATAAGATGGAGGTTCCCTGAAAAACTCCTAGATATATACACAAAGGAAATGAAGTCAATATATAAAAGAGATAACTACATATCTATCTTTATCAGTGCACACATCACAATAGCCAAGTTATGGAATCAACCTAAGTTAATAGATAAAGAAAATGTGGTGTGCTCCACACAAGAGAATTTTATTCAGCCCTAAAGAAAAGCATGTCATTTATAGTAAACAAAATACGTAAAAATAAAGATCATCACGTTAAGCAAAATAAGCCAGAGACAGAACAAGTATCATGTTGTTTTCTCTCGTATGTGAAAACAAAAAAAGCCTGAAAGTAGAAGAGGAAGACTAGTAAAGAGGAAGGCATACAGGAAAAAGGGCAGGAGAGATGGCAGGAAAGGATAATAATGAGGGTAGATACAATTAAAACACCACATGTGCATTATACAAATGTCACAGTAGAACTCATTAATTTGTACAATTAATTTGAGTTACTATTTATAATATTTGTGATTTTTAAAAAAAGCCTTAAGAATTCAAATGCTATAGGTGGAAAAAAAAAGAAATATTTTGCTATGGTGTATCCATATACATATGTATGTGGTTTGCCCTCCAAAGGTTCATGTGTGGCAATGTAAGTGGCTGTGGGACCTTTAAGAGGTGGCGCCTATTGTGAGGTCCTTAGGTCACTGAGGGGCACTGCCCTTGGAAAGGATTAAGGTTAATTCTTGTGGGATCCTGAGTCACTTCTTGTGAGATCTGTTTTAAGAGTGAACCCGAACCATGAACTTTCTGGCTTCCTGTCTCAAGATGCAATCTCTTCTTCCCAAAAATGCTCCCACCATTGTGATTTCATCCACTATGAGGTCTTAACTAGAGCCAAACCAGTGCTGGTATCATGTGATTATGCCTCCTCAGCGATGAGCTAAATAAACTTCTACTTTATAAAGTCACCCAACTTCAAACTAATACACATTTCATGTTAAAAGAATGCATTGTTTCATATCTTCTTTTTTAATCGCTTCCTAGGCCATAGTTAAGGACCATGATATATCTAAATTTTTTCAAAAGATAAACTTAATGAAGGAAGCACAGATGTGTGACATATCACCATTCAATAAATTATCAACATTCAATAACCCATCACACACACACAAAAAGCTACAAGTAACAAAGAATATATAATACAACTTTGAGGTACCCAATTGACTCACTCATACTTGGTAGATATATCCCACACACATAGAATCCATTTACTAAAACAAAGAGGTAATTCATTCTTTTTCTTCCACAAGCTAAAATCCAAAGCACAAATCAAGATGCTCAAAATCAACAAAATGAGGTCCTCAAATTAGGTACAAGAGGCGTACAATTATAAAAACTAGCAAAATACCCATTCAACTCTAATTATACTAAGTTAAATACTAAATACATATGGCATGCAACTTAATCACATATTTTTATCCAATGATCCCTTTCGAAGTCATAAATAATAAAACGAGATCCAAAGTGAGTTACAAGTGGATGGCTACAAGGACTCTGAAGCCTTTCCCCCTCTATAAAATAAATGCAGCAAAACAAAAAAGCAAATGTCAAATTACTATATCTAGACTATCACACAAATTTGAAGAATTAAACATAATCTAGAAGGATAAAGGGAGGTTTCTTTGCAAAAGTGACTAGGAAACATTAAGTATCATTTTAAAAAGAAGAGGACAGTTCCAGCATTATACTTCTACCTTCATTCTTTTAACTCCTAAATGTTAGTACTCTATCTTTGATCACTTTCCCCTAATGTCAGTGTTCTACCTTTGATTACCCAGTCTGGGCACTTTAATCCACACCTGTGAACAATCAACTACAGAAAATGAATTCCAAATCTCTATCTCCAGCCACCATTTGTTTCCTGAGTGTCAGAGGAATACCTATCTTAGAATATCTCTACTTTACTATCCCAATGGAATTTTTAACACAAAATGCACCAAGCTGAATTTATTATCCTACCTGCTCCTCCTATATACCTATTCTGGTTACAGGTACCATATTCTAAAACTTACTGGTTACATATTCTATTTTCCTCCCCCACACTGATCCTATGTTAGTCACCAAGTCCCATTCTACCTTAAAAAGGATAATCCTTAAATCAATAATCTCCATTCTCAATGTCTCTGTCTTGGTTCAGGCATATATATGTATATATGCATATATATATACATATATTTGAGATTATTATACTAATATAAAAGTTCTCTCTACCTTCACTCTTTTTTCAATCATTCCTCTATATTGCTGCTAAAGTGATCCTTCTAGAATATAATCTGAAATGTTTCCACCACTGCTTAAAATTTCGCAATGATTCAAAATAAAAAAACTAAAATAATTAAAAGAATATCTTATGTCTTGCCACTTCTTTGGCTTTATCTCTTCCTAATCTTCCATTTAAGACACAAAATTCCAAACACATCAATATAACTCCTGTAAAAAGTCATATTGCTTCTTATGTCAATGCTTTTGCAAATGTTATTCCTCTTTGTAGACAATCCTTTTCTCTACAGGGAACTTTGACTTGGCTCAAGACTCAGCTCAATCACTTACTGTGGCCTTCAACTTCCTCCATTCCTCCTTGCTCTGATAGCATTGCATAGACACTCTTTCATACTATACCAAAGTTGTCTATTCTACTCTACTAAACTTTGAACACTGTGACATTAAAATATATTTACCATTCATTTTTGTGTTCTACAATGCCTACGCCACATTGCCTGGCAATAGTGATTGATACTATTTATAGAATGTTGAAGCTGTTTTATTTTTCCAGAAACAGAATTGTCACATATAAACATCCCAACATACACAGAGGAAGACAAATATTTAGGAAAAAACAATAGAAACCAGGCAAGAATACAACTGATGTAAATAAAAAATGGTGCAGAAGAAGGAAATTAAACATATGGCTCTCTTCAGAAAGCATATGATTCTGGTTTTGCTTTGTTGTACTGGATATTGAACCCAGGGACATTCTACCTCTGAGCTACACCCCACCCCTTTTTATTTTGAAGCAGGTTCTTCCTAAGTTACTGAATGCTGGCCTCAAACCTACAATCCTCTTGTTTGGGCCTTCCAAGTGGATTATAATGTGCACCACTGCACCTGGCACTAAAAGTCACTTAACAGTTGGGCGTGGTGGCAAATGCTTTTAATCCCAGTACTTGGGAGGCTGAGACCAGAGGATCCAAGTTCCCTGCCAACTTAAGCTATTTAGTGAGGCTCTGCACAACTTAGTGAGACCCTGTTTCAAAATAAATAAAAAAGAGGACTGGGGGTATAGCTCAGAGGTAGTATGCCCGTGGGTTCAATCCCCAGTACCAGGGGGGAAAAAAAAGTGCTTTTAAATACATCTAGATACACCAATTTCAAACACATATTGTAAGTACTATTATTTTACACATAAGTTAAACAGACTATAAAAATTAAGTGACCTTGGACATTTAATAAATGTCCAAACCTAAATTTGAATACAGTTCTTCTGGCTCCAAAACCAAATTGCCTTATTAAAACAAAGTGGTCTACACTTAAAGATTAAACTTTCCTGGCTTCAGAAGAGCAAATTACATCTCCTACACCATGACTTTTATGAAAGTTCTAAATTTCACCATTGTTCTAAATGTCCTTCTTTAAAACTTCAATGATTATATGATTAAGAATTCTGGAATTCAATAAAAAAAAAGAATTCTGGAATTCAATGAAAAAGTTCTGTGTTTACCCTAACACAACTTTTTTTTTTTAAGCAGACCAGTCATCTCTTTAGCCATCAACTTTGCAGGCTGAAGAATCATTTACCCTTATCCTTTTATCAATGCAGCTTCATGCTTTCAAATACCTTAGACGTGCTCCAATCTCCAACTCCATTAACTTCCTATTTATAAGTCAGAAGAGGAAATCCTGCAGGTCCCCTAAATATCTTTTCTCCTTCGCTCAAAAAATAAATGTCAAGCAACTAATTCCTAACGCATGTGTCCACTTAAGACTGACTGCAATAGAGTAACGTGCCTCCAGACCTTAGAGAAACTTTCACTTAAATGGCTTAACTTTTTTTTTTCTCCACCGCTTGTAATCCTCAACACTTTTTATGTTAGCTGACTTCTGTATCAGTCAAGTGAGCAAATTACTAAGACTCTGACATTAAAAAATAATAAATCACGGAAACAAGCCTCTAAGTCTGGAAACTAAGTTATGACAGAAGCATTAACTTATTAGTAGGTGTTACCTACGTGGAGAGGGCAAGAGCGGGCAAGCTCTTTCAGCACTGACGGTGATTCATTTTGTGACCTCCCACCCTCACCTCTCCGACGCCTGGCATCTACTGGAGCTCAAAAGAGTGGACGGAATTGGAAACACTTGATGTAACTGAATCTGCTCCAGCGAAGAACCGAGGTGCTCAAGATGTAACTTTGTGAAGTGCTGTCTGATCAGCTTCATGCTATTTAATACAAACAGAACAGGCTACAGCTCTGTTTGATTCTGCGCGGGTTAGAGGGGACCAGCTGGGACAGGCGGTTTCTGACAGGGACAAAACGGGACACCACTAAGAAACCCCAAAGATCTGGGGCAAAGAAAAGGGGGCGCCACTTGCCTCCCATTCCTGCAAGAAACGCTGGGCCTCCTCAGAACCAACGGTCTTATGTCTTCTAAATTCGTCCTTCACGTATTGATCACCCAGGGCTTTGAGGTCCGGGGGCAGAACCCGGTGCAGCTGCAAGATGCGTCTATATAATGCCCGGACACGAGAAACATGCCTCCCGGGCATTGCTCCTTGCGTGGACCGTCAGTTGCGCCTGCGCAAAAGGCCGTGCGTCCCCGCTCCACCGTGAAGTGGCCTGTGGGTGAACCCGAAAGCGGGCAGCGAAGGGCGCGCGACCTTCTTCCGGTTTGGTCCGCATTAAAATTAAGTCCTCCCGGAAACCGAAGATTTACTGCGGACAGAAAATGGGCCGGCCCTTTTCTGGTAGAGGCGTGGCCTTTGCGGAGCTACATCTGCCCTTCTGGACTGTCGGGGGCAGAGTGGCTGTGACCCAGAGGTTTTTGTCCTTTCTCAGTACCACCCCACCATCTTTTCCTTCATTTTCATCCATTCTTATGAAGAGCTGAGAAAGACTTCGTTAAAATCAGTCTCCTCCAAAAAGCCTTCTATGGTTAACGTAACTCACAATACTTTAAACTATTCCTGCATTCTCCTATGAAACATCAGGGATTAATCTCTCCTTCTGCTAGTCCAAGAGCCCACGTCCTTTGCAGAATATGGTGCTTCCAATTTGTACTCTGAATCCATGGGCTCTTACATGCAACCAACTCAAACAAGCCCTGAGCCGGCCGACTTTGTGAACCCACGTTGGTGGCGGTAGAAAGGTGGAGGGGTTTAAGTGCATTTTTTCCAGGGCCACGATCCTGTAGATTCTGACTAGTCTGGCATGAAAACAAGGAATCTTGACGTTTACAAAGTTCTACATTTTGCAAAGATGGCACTGAGAATGTGACGTGTCCAAAGCTGGTCGTTGGCCTCCTTCTTTCCCATCTCACCTTTTCGTCTTTCAGTAAATCCTGTTGATTCCACCAAGAAAATATGTACACAAATCAACCTGTTTCACCATGCACCCTACCACAACCATCTCTCTTATCTCTCTAGGGTGTTGTGGTAGCTTCAGACCATGATCAACTTCCAGTTAGGATCCACCTAAATTCAACAAAACTCTCCAGTGTCTTTTCATCAGAGTAAAACCTGAAGTCTCCCTAACACTTCAAGTTCTAGATTTCTCCTCTGTTCTCTCCCTAGTTGGCCATTCTAGCCACACTGGCCTTTTATCTCTTAATTTATCTTTGAAAAGGCCAGGCACACTCTCATCTGAGGCCCTGGCTAGGTATTTGTCATTCCCTCTTCTTGGAATGATCTGTCATATGTATATTCTTGGCTAACACCTATATTTCACTCATTACTTCGGGACTTTCCAAATGAGACCCTCCCTATCAACCCTATTTGAAGCCCTACTTGAAAGTCCCACATCACCAAACCCAGAACTCACTAGGCACCTCCTCTGCTTTTTTTTTTTTTTTTCTCTTTAGTGCATATATATAATATTTTACCTAGCTACTTATTATTTGTTACTCCCACTAAAATACAAATACCTCAGGGGAAAGAATTTTGTGGGGTTTTCTACTGGTGTATTTCATGATATGTATTAGTGACCTGCTCTCAACCTATAATAGGGATGCAATTTGTTGAATTAACCAGTGAAGTTCATTAATGGTGTCAAGTGTCTGATTGACTTCCTAGTGGGCAAAAGACAAAAGCATGAGAATTTTTGTGATTCTCTCACAAACCTCAGATTTCTGTCTGTGCAAAGAGTTTTTGAAATTCAAAAAGGACATATACCCCACAAGAACTTACTCATTTTGGTATCCTTTTCAGGCCCCACCACAGTGCCTTACAAATAGTAAGCACTCCAATATTATTGCCTTGAATAGAGATTTTCCTTCTGCTTAAATTTAAGGAAAATATTTGCTTAAAAGAACACAGACCATTTTTTAAAAATGGATTTAATTTGGTATTGAGACAAACCACATCGATGGCAAGGATTGAAGGACAGTGTGGTTATTTTATTTCAGGAAATGTTTGCTAACCATATTTGATCCGTTAATATCCCTGTAAATTGAAATTTAATTTCTTGTTTCAGTTTACTTTTTTTCTGGTTTCCTTTTGGAGTTAAAGTACATGTATAATAAATACTTGGTTCAGAGCCAAAGCTCTTATTAAAATATGGGGGAAATCCAGCAATGAATTAATAGAAAATAAATAAGAGTTTTAATTCAGGTTAAAGGAAATAGAAAAGATCCACAAAGCATTAAGAAATCAATGCTTAGAAATGGAAATGATAGGCCAGAAAAAATCTAAGACACAGTGGTGTGGTTAGGCCTTGAGAAAAGGAATCAAGGAATAACTAAGAATAATGACAGAATCTTTTTTTCTTACAATGGGCTGTACAATGAGCTAAGTTTTGAGGACAAAACCTTCTGTTTCCTTGACAATCCAATTTAGTTTCCCTCCTGTGCCCAAAATAGCCATGAACTAAAAACACCTGAGTTGAATTCCTGGCAACTAATCCACATTGGTGAGCATCAGACAGGCCATTCTTTCTTGCTTCCCCATGTATATCTTTTTCCTGTATGTTATCCAGGAAGTCATTTAACCACTCTGTGCCTTGATTTTCTCACATGTCAAAGGAGTTGAATTAGTTAATTTTCAGGTCCTCTGGTTTTATTATAGAAGAGGAGGAATCTTTTCAGATTTCCTTTGAGGCTTACTACACGATTATTCTGAGGTTCTAAGTATGCTTAAAATAATGTATTGTCTCATACAGAAAATCAACAACACCAAAAGCTGTTTTCTTGAAAAACTAAACAAGATAGACATTAGCCAACCTAGCCAAAAGAAAGAGAGAATTGGAGGAACCCAAGATGGCTTCTGAATGAAGCACCTTTCCTCAGGCGCTGTGAGCTCAAATCAAGTCTACCATAAAAGCAGCTTCCTGATGGAAGAAAGAAGAAACAAAACAGGGAACAGAGCAACGAACACTGAATCACATCTAAAAAGAATGCAAAAAGGGGACCAGGGAGAACAAAGGAGCCTGTGCACTCAGCAGAGGTGCATACTGCTTCACGGTGGTGGCCATTGAGCTGGCCGCCCAGCACCGTGGCTACTAGCATCAAGATACCTAATGACCTCCAGCATACCCCGTGACCAGATGTGGAGTAAGTGAACCCAGAACTCCACACCCTTTGCAGGCAGCATATCCCTGCAAAATTGACAGAGACCAGACGCTTGGGATGACCAGCTTAAGCTGAGGCGGGGCCACTCCAGCCCACCTCTCCCTCCAAAGCCGGAGTGGTGATCAACTGCACTGCAGAGCTTGAATCGGGACTGCTGCAAAAGCAGCCTCTTGATGGAAGGAAGGAAGAGCAAAGCAGCAAAAAAGTGAACGAAGCAGCAAGAACAGCTGAACAGAGCCCAGAGAGCAGTCCAGGGAGAACAAAGGAGACCATGCGCACAGCAGTGGCAGGTGCTGTGGAGTGGCGGCTGCCATTGAGCTAGCCACCAAGTGCAGAACAGCACAGAGGAACGATAAGTTTTCAGAACTCTCTGGTGAGGGGGCCCTGTGCAAAGGACAGGCTCAGTCACCTGCTCCTCTAGCAACTGGCTAGGAGCAGAAGTGCAGGAGGGACCTGGAGCACACAAGGCATAGAGACCTTACAGGCCCCCTGAAAAATGCCTGGCATTTAGACTGCACACCCACCACCAGCAAAGGCAGAGAGAGAGATGCAGACAGGGCCTATGGAAAGTGCAGAGCCTCTGGCTTACACTGAGTCCTCCCGCCTACATAGACAAGAGCGGCACAGGGACAGGTCCTATTGAGAGCTCAGAGTCACAGTTTGCAGCGGGAGGGGAACCAGTAGAACTCCCTGCCTGCACTGATGGAAAGAGCAAATAAGATTGCCTGAAACATGCTTGAGAATCTAGCATAGACATTTAAAAGCTGAAAATATCCACGCAGATTCAAAAGGACTGCAGAGACCAACTCGGCTCTGTATAGGTACGGAAGAAATGCAGGCATTTTTGCTTTTGCAGGAGTTTTGTTTTTGTTATTGTTGTTTTTGTTTCTTTTTGTTTTGCTTTTTTTCTAGTGGGTGTTTTTCTGTTTTGTTTTATTTTGTTCTTACTGTTTTTCTTTTATATTGCTTTGTTGTGTTTGTATTGGATGATTGGTTACTTTGCTAATTTTTGCTCAGTTTGTTGACTCTCTTCCTTACCTTTTAAAAGTTTCACCTCCCTCTCCTATCTATATTCCTCTCCTCAACACTTCTCTTTCTCTTTCATTTTTTCCATGTCTCATATCAACACCATTTCATGCACTACACCTAAATACTCTACATTGACTATCAGCATCCTCTGACATACCCACTATCTCTAATCTCTACCATATATCACCTCAACACACTCAAACCCTTATTCCACTGGACTATACCTTCTACTTTACCCTATTCTTACATTCATCACTGTAACTTCTCACCCAACCTTCACCAGTGAACAACCTGTCCCTGTATATACCAATGGACATCTCTGAATCCCTACTACAGAGATTGGACCAGAAAGATGTACCACAAGAAGGGACTGCCAAACCCTAAGGATAAACTCACCTCTGCTGATAGAAGGAATAGCTCAATACATCCCACATCAAGGCCTAAAAACAAAGAGACTAGAAATTATCCTACTCACACCTCTGAGATGAATCCCTATAACAGAAACAACAAACAGATTCTTGAATTCAACACCTGAAAGCCACAAACAGCACCATTAGAGAGGGCAAAAGAAGCCCTGGAGTAATTGCAACTCAGTACAGGATACTACTCACAGAGAGTAAATAAAAATCAGAAATCTAAAAACTGGGAGAAAGATTGCAAGAGCAGCAAAGATATAAATTTAAGAACAGTCAGTAGTCAAACTGACCAATGTAGAGGCAAAGGAGAGAATCTTAAAGGCAACGAAAGTAAAAGGCCAAGTGACATTTAGAGGCAAACCAATTAGAATTACGCCAGACCTCCCGAATCAAGTCATGAAAGCCAGGAGAGGCTGGAGTAACATATTCCAAACTCTGAAAGAAATTAACTTGCAGCCAAGATTCTCATACCCAGCGAAAATCTCTCTTTATATTGATGGGGATATAAAAACCTTCCATGACAAACAGAAACTGAAGGAATTTTTTTCTTCCAAACCAGCACTAGAGAAACTGCTTAAAGAGATTAACTACAAAGAAGAACTAACCAGTAAACATCAGAACCAGAGAAACAATAATTTCCAGGAAGCAAACAGCTAAGCAAAAAAGAACAAACACTACAGCAAACAGAAGTCAAAACTCAAAATGTTAGGAATTAAAAATCATCTCTCAATAATCACACTGAATATAAATGGTCTCAACTCCCCAATAAAAAGGCACAGGGTGGCAAAATGGATCAAAACCCAGAATCCATCT
>PVLC010042505.1:0-12894 GCA_004027655.1 Graphiurus murinus
TCCAGTCTCAGCCTCCCAAATGCTGGGATTACAAGCGTGCGCCACCACACCTGGCTTCAAGCCCACACCTTGAAAGAGTAAATAACACATAAAATCTATTACTGAGTTACCTTGAGATTTTATTACCATCTATCCTGTTCTTGGGAGTTGTGTACCTCTCCCAGCAGAGAATCAATATGATGAAACTTTTCCGCCCTACTATTTCCTACAAAAGTTGCCAAATGGCAGGGAAATTTTCCAAACTATAATTTCCTCTGCAGGGAAGTCTTAGGATGGGCTTCCCAAATACCATAAATCAAGGTAAGTCAACTACACATCCGTGACCCTTGTCAAAGACCTAAAAAAGAAATGTTGTTCAAAGTATGTCACACACCACAGTTCTGAAACTACACTATAGTGGTGTTTTTCAAATTAGATGAAGTAGTAATCTGAAAATAGCTTTTAAGAAAAAAAGCCAGCATAGTGGCACATGCCTGTAATCCCAGTACTTGGGAGGTCAAGATAGGAGAATCCCAGAGTTGAGGACAGTTTCAGCAATATAGCGAGACTCTCAGCAACCTGGTGAGACCCTGTTTCAAAAACATTAAAAAGGGCTGGGGATAGCCAGGCGTGGTGGTGCATGTTTGTAATCCCAGCATTCGGGAGGCTGAGACCGGAGGATCTGGGTTCGTGGCCAGCCTCAGCTACCTAGTGAGGCACTCCACAACTTAGTGAGACCCTGTTTCAAAATAAAGAATAAAAAATAGGGCTGGGGGTGTAGCTCGGAGGTAGAATGCCCCTGAGTTCAATCCCCAGTACCGCAAAAAAAAAAAAAAAAAGGGGGGGCTGGGGATAGCCGGGCATGGTGGCGCACGCTTGTAATCCCAGCATTCGGGAGGCTGACACCAGAGGATCCAGGTTCACGGCCAGCCTCAGCTACCTAGTGAGAACTCCGCAACTTAGTGAGACTCAGTTTCAAAATAAAGAATAAAAAATAGGGCTGGGGGTGTAGCTCAGAGGTAGAACGCCCCTGGTTGAACCTCCAGTACCACAAAAGAAAAAAAAGCAGAATTGAAAACAGAACAGGCACTCCACTTTGTAAGGGTAACTAACTGAATTGTCACAATTATTTGTTATTCACATACATGTAACACTCTCTGATCATGTTCAAAAACTTTTGTGCATTTATAGACATGAAAGAGTTGCACAAGGTAAAAAAAAATAGCAAAGTACAAATTTGCTATCTTTCATAGAGGTGGGACAGGAACTCTACACATTAACGTGACAGCATGATTTCCACCTATCCTTCTATGGCTCTCCCAAAAATCAACACAGGAGAACTGTTAGGGCCTGGATGTGTCTCCCCAAAATTCATCTGTTTAACCCCTGACCCGTAATGTATTTGAAGGGCTTGTCAGAGGTACTTAAGGCTGAGTAAGGACATAGGGCTGGGGTCCTCTGAAGATGACACCAGAAACGGGCATGCACTGGGTAAAGGCCAAGCGGGGACACGGAGATGCTGGACATCAAGATCTGGAGAGGGGCTTCCCAGAAACAGACCCTGTTGGCACCTGGATCTCAGACCTCCAGCCTTCCAAGCTATGAGAAAAGTTTGCTTAAATCATCCAGCTGCGGTATTTGCTATGGCGGCTCTGGCCGCCTGAAAGAGTTGTCTGAAACCAAAGTTTATAGCAACACCATGGACTGTAACACAAGCACAATTTACCAAATTGCATCATTTTATGAAGGCCTCTAGCTTTGCAAAAAAAGACTTCCATTTCCTAAGAACGTTAAAGTCATCAGGCTTATAGATTCAGTGTTAGAAACCCTAAGACCACAGTTAACACTGGCAATGGAGGAATAACCAACTCTTCATTGCAGCGACCAGAGACGACTGACGGAGGATGTTTTCCAAATGCCCAACATATACTGGGCACTTCATTAGGTGTGCCATACATTTGGTATCATTCATCTTCACGGAAGTACCATATAAGGTAGGCAGATGCGGTGGCACCTGCCTGTAATCCCAGCTACTGGGGAGGCTGAGGCAGGAGGATCGCCAAGTTCAAGGCCAGCCTCAGCAACTCGGCAAGACCCTGTCACAAAATAAGTTTTAAGAAGGACTTGAGATGTCACTTAGTAGTAAAGTGCCCTTGGATTCCATCCCCAGCATCACTAAAAAGTCCTAAGGTATCCCTAGTACTACCACACAAAAAAAGATATGTATCATAATGTATCATACATTATACATATACATATATATATATATACACACACACACATATATATATAATCATAAGGTAGGCATTATTCCCTAGGCAAGAGTCCACCCCACAATCCTGTGTGGCTCCGGCAGTCTCATGCTCCTGCAAAGTTGCCATGGATTAGAGATCTAAGAAGCCGAAACACACTGAATCAACACAGTATTTATTCTCCTAGGTTTTTCCCAGGAGCATTTTCAGGAAATAAAACAAGCATCTCAATGTCTATATCCACAGCTTCTGCACGAATGCAGCTACAAAGAGCCGGACCAAATGTCTCTCTCCACGTAATCCACATCCAAATTGAATGAAGAGCCTTCTCCAGCGACCTAAGTACTCGTTTACCACAAAATGGGCTTTCTGTGTGCCCTAGTCAGATCTGTTCCTTTGAAACTGCAACACATTTTCCTACTGCCCAAACACTACTATCTGAAAGTCATACTGACTACACCAAGGAAGCTAGAAAAAGTACAACCATCATAGCAGTATTGCCCCTAAATGTTACTCACCAAGCAGCCTATGTGCCGTAACTCAGGAACAAAGAATCCAAGAAAAAAATTACAAATGAGGGAGGGAGAGGGTCTGAACCCAGAGCATTTCCAGAAATCTCATGTTTAAGGTGTACAACAAGACCTTAAGTCTGAAAGCAGTATCTTTACAAGAACAGCATCGTGACTTACAGGATTTTTAGCCATATGTTTTTCTCACTATGCAAGTATCTTTTACACAATTTTCTTACCCCGTTTGCCTTCAAACATGCATCTCAAAAAATACTTGCAATATCTGAAATCAGACAAACTGATACTGAAGGTAAAATAGATTTTTAACTTATAATTGAAACTTATAATTGAAATTATTAGACTGTCTTTGTATTAATACCATTAGATGGGCTTCTAAGAAAAATGGCAACAGAAGACAAAAAATGACCTGTAACCAGATTAAAAAAAAAAAAAAAAAAAAAAAAGCTGGGCATGGTGGTGCGCACTTGTAATCCCAGCTACTCAGGAGGCTGAAGCAGAAGAAGTTTGAGACCAGCCTCAGCAACTCAGCCAGAGCCCGTCTCAAAATAAATGAGCCAGGCGTGGTGGCACATGCTTGTAATTCCAGTACTTGGGAGGCTAAGACAGGAGGATTGCAGGTTCACAGCCAGCCTCAGCTACTTAGTGAGGCCGTGTTTCAAAATTAAAAACAGGGCTGGGTATATAGCTCAGAGATGGAATGCTCCTGGGGGTGTTAAAACCCCAGTTCTGCAACAAAAATAAAAATTAAAGAGCTAATTTATAATGTTTACTGTATAGTTTTTTCCACCATTCTGTATGTTTAAAAATTCATAATGAAATACTAGAAGTCGAGAACCTTGACTCTAACGTAATATTTTAAAAGGAAAGGGGGGAGAAGAAAGGAGTAGAGAAAGCTAAAGTGAAATAAATAATTCCTCATCACTGCACACAACCAGGAACAATGTTTTAGATTTCGAGTGTCCCCCCCAGCCCTCACGGAAACAAGGCAGCAGTACTAGAAGCAAGGTGGCCTTGGGGACTAGATTTGGCTCTCTCCTCCCCTGGCTTACTCTTTGCTTCTTGTCTGATGCAGAGAGCAGTCCCCACTTGTGTACTCTCCCCCTCCTGCCACCCATGCCAAGATCCATGGATACCAGCCTCCCATGGACAGAACGCTGAATCTCCAAAACACCGTGAGCAAATGCACCTCCTTCCCTCTACAGTTGTGTGGTCAGTCTCTTCAGATTATAGCAGTGAGAACATGGACTGAGACACCAGGGCACCGACTCCCGACACCAACAACAGGGAATCAAATGGCAAAAGCAAGCATTCCGCCACTGCTTTGATGGGGTTATCTCAGGATGACCAAATGTAGCCCCAGGTAACGAGGCAACGTTCTTCAGTATAGATCAACTCAAACCCATAGTTGTAAGATGACTGAACTAGAAAAGTCACCCACTTCCCAAGTCCCCCGAGGAAATGAGAATCCAGGCAATGGTCCTCCTACATAAAGGTCGTAGATGAAAACTTGGAGGTAAGTCAGGCGTGGTGGTGCACACTTGTAATTCCAGTACTTGGGAGGCTGAGACAGGTGGATCCCGGTTCGCGACCAGCCTCAGCTAGTGAGACTATTTCCAAATAAATAATTAAAAATAGGGCTGGGGGTATAGCTCAGAGGTAGAATAGCCCTGGGTTCAACCCCTAGTACTGGAAAAAAAAAAAAAAAAAAAAACAACCTTGGAGATGAAGCACCCCCAGGAGAGCGGTCACTTGAACTCACCACCTAATCCAGCGTCACTAAGTATAAGACAATGTGTGCTGATAAGACAAAAGAGACACAAGACCACCTAATTAAGTATCCTTAAAAAAAATAATCTAAGTTTAATTAAACCTCTGCAAGTAATTTTCCGTTTTCAGGAAACATGAAGGTCAGAGCTCTGAGCCAAAGGACGCCTTAAGGAGACAGACAAGTGCAGCAGGCTCGACAACCTTCTGAAAAAGTGGCAGTGACATGGGAAAAGGGAGGTGAGGGGAGACGGAAGGAAGGAGTTTTCCTTGAGGAAAAGGGACTTAAATGCACCATCCCAACATGGAGTGTCCTCCTAGAACCATCCAGACCTAGGATGGATTCTAGACGCCAGCAGGCCTGGGAACGGACTGAATGAAAGACGCCAAGCAAGCCGGTCGTGGTGGTGCACGCTTGTAATCCCAGTACTTGGGAGGCTGAGACGGGAGGATCCGGGTTCGAGGCCAGCCTCAGCTACTTAGTGAGACCCTGTTTCAGAAGAAAGAAAAAATAGGGCTGGGGATTTAGCTCAGAGGTAGAATGCTCCTGGGTTCAATCCCCAGTACTGCAAAAAAAAAAAAAAAAAAAAGACACCAAGCAGCTCAGAGCTCATGGTGAGTTCAGATGGCAGAAGTCCGTGGAGACAGAAGGAGGGCTGGACTTTCCAGAGATGGCCATTTTAATTTGTTGGCACAAAATACCAATGCCTTGGGTTGGTTTTAAAGTACTTACAGGTAGGTATGGGGAGGGGAGAGACTTAGAGAGCAGGATGAGCAGACCTTGAACCCACTGCCTCTGTGAGGAGTCTGCAAGACTTCATTACGCCACCCTCACGACTTGGGCTAGAGCTACTTGAGGATTTTTACAGTGACAAGCGCACAGGCAAAACACAAAGATGTAAATATGCATTAGTCCGAGGTAATTCAGAAGTAACAGCAGGACAAGAAAACAGGACAGGTAATTTCACGCTCCCTGAATATCCTTATTATTACGGGTTGTACATCCCTAATTCAAAGACTCAAAATCCAAAACTTTTGCGTGCCTACATGATGCCGTAAATGGAAAATTTCCATACCATGAAACTTCTGTTTCATGTTCAAAAATATCCTAGAGACTGGGCATAGTGGTGTATGCCTGTAATCCCAGTACTTAGAAGGCTGACACAGGAGGATTTCCAAGTTCAAGGCCAGCCTCAGCAATTTAGTGAAGCCCTTAGCAACTTGGTGAGACCCTGTTTCAAAGTAAAAGGTCTGGGGGTATAGCTCACAGCTAGAATGTTCCTGGGTTTGATCCCCAATACAAAAAACAACAACAAAAAACAGTTACCAAAATTGTCTCCTTTTGAAACATATGCGTTGGTCAATTTCTCTTCTACTAAAATCCAAAGAGATTAAACTAGCCATTTGCTAAGATTCCCCTCCAGGTACTCTCCCTTTGTTGAGTAAGACATGATCTACGCAGACCTTAGGTAACCAGTAAGATACTAGAGTAAGATTTGATTCCAGGTCTGAAGTTTTGTTTTTAAAAATAGGGCTGCACTGTGTTGCCTAGGCTGGTCTTGAGCTTCTGGGGTTAAGTGATCCTCCCCTCTCAGCCTCCCAAGTAGCTAATACAACAGCTCTCTCTCTCATCAGGCTTTGACGATATTTAACATCACTTTTAACTTCAAGATGTTCTAGATCTATAAATTGAACTCAACATTCACCTGCCTTTTTGTACTGGGGATTGAACCCAGGGGCATTCTAACTCTGGCTACCCCCACACACACTTGTAGGTTGCTGAGGGTCTGAGTTTCTGAGGCTGGCCTCAAACCTGCAATCCTGTCTCAGCCCTCCAAGTACTGGGATTACGAGTGTGTACTAACATGCCCAGCTTTAGCTGGTCTTTACACAACTATAAAGTTAATTTCCCTCACAAAAAGAGGAATACCTTCATATTATTTGTGCACACAGGAAATTTATATTTATGGTACTGGGGATTAAACTGAGAGGCATTCTACCTCAGAGCTACACCCCCAGTGCCTTTTTACTTTTTATCTTGAAACGGGGTCTTGCCAAGTTGCTGAGGCTGGTCTCGAACCCATGGATCCTCTTAAGCCTCCCAAGTACTGGGAGACTTCAGGCATGCGCCTTTGTGCTCCCAGCTTGTAATCACTGCTTAAAAATTTTGTTTAAAGAGCCTGGCAACATTAACTACACAATAGAAACTTCAGCCAGTACTTGCCCCCCTTCTCCTGGCCATTCCTAAAAGTCAGCCCCACATGGAAAATTCCAACAGTGTTGCTCTAAGGAAATGCCCAGCAACCGAAAACAAGTGTACCAGCTCCTGCCGCCTGACCTCAGATGGGGACCCACAAAGTTCTAGCTTTCCTCCTACACGCTTGCCTCCCAGCTGTTCCTTGAAGCACCCAGTAAGCTCTGCTCGGACAAAGATCCGGTTGGCATGCCCTCTGCCACCCTGGCACGAAGCTCAGGAAGATGCTAATCTGATCCACCCTGGAACATTTCCTCCCTCGACAAAATTCCCTCTCCAAAGACAAAGCAAACAGTGAGGCAGAAAAATAAGCAAGCAAGACTCCAGCCATGGTCAAGGGCACATGTAAGACTATGCGTCAGAAAGAATATTCTGGAAGAGGGCAGCAGGGTTGGATCCTGAGGGAAAACACACCAAGTGCCGTGGGCATGGATGTTTATATCATTTTGAGATCCACTATGGTATATAATGACAATGCACCAACACAAATATTTAAAACTTTGTGTGATACTGAGGATAGAACCCAGGGGCGTTCTACCTCCAAGCTACACCCCCCAGCCCAACTTTTATTTGGGATCAGGGTCTCATTAGGTTCAGGAGAGTCTCACTACTTACTGAGGCTGTCCTCGAACCTGCAATCCTCTTGTCTCAGCCTCTTAAGTACTGGGATTTGCAGGCATGCAGCACTATGCCTGGCTTATTTAAAACTTTTTAAAAAGAAAACTCTGCAAGCACATTCAGTCAGACCTGTGGCTGAGCTGCCCACATAGTGCCCGGACACCTGATGTAGCCCTGGCACGTGGCCAAGCTCCTGCACCTCCAGAGATGGATAATCATGCCCAACGTGTGGTACTGGGGACTGAACCCAGGGACATTCTACCTCTGAGTTATACCCCCCTACCCTTATTTTTGTGGTACTGGGGACTGAGCCCAGAGGCATTCTACCTCCAAGCTATACCCCCAGTCCTACTTTTTATTCTTTTGAAAGAAAGTCTAAGCTGTGGAGGGCCTCACTAAGTAGCTGAGACTGGCTGTAAACCCGGATCCTCCGGTCTCAGCCTCCCAAGTACTGAGATTACAAATGTGTGCCACCATGCCTGGCTCTTGTTTGGAAACAGGGTCTTTTTAAGTCACTGAGGCTGGCCTCAACCCTGCAATTCTCTCATATTGGCCTCCCAAGTACTGGAATTGTAGCCAGGAGATTCTCTGTTTTCAAAAACATACACCATGTTTTCATTAGCAAAAGAATGTCTTGGCTCCCTTTAATGATCTTTGAAGTTTCCAAAATAATTTCATTTTCATTTTCCAAGTCTAAAATGTTAACTTCTTTTTTCCAAACTACAGCTGCCCCTCAGTGTCAAGGATTGGTTCCAGGACCCCCAGAAGATATCAGAATGCAGGCATAGTTAAGTACCTTATATAAGATGATACTTGCAGCCGAGTGTGATGGCGCACGCTTGTAATCCTAGTACTTGGGAGGCTGAGACAGGAGGATCGGGTTCGAGGCCAGCCTCAACTACTTAGCGAGGCTCTCAGCAACTTAGTGAGACCTTGTTTCAAAAGAAATAAAAAATAGGACTGGGGGTGTAGCTGGGAGGTAGAATGGCCCTGGGTTCAACCGCCAGTACCGCAAAAAAAAAAAAAAAAAAAAAATAGTACTTGCATATAACCTAGGCACATCTTCCTGAACCCTTTAAAATCGGCTCTAGATTCTTCATAATACCTAATCCAATGTTAATGACATGTAACTTATAACTATTGCATAGGGAATGACAAGATCAATTCTGTAAGCCGCATATAGATTTTTTCAAATATTTTTGATACATGGTTGAATTGATGCAGAACTGTAGACATGAAAGTCGACCAAATACACAAACCCTCTTCTCCCAAGACGCCTCGGCCCCCGCCTCTTCTCGGCTTGAAGATCCCGCCCTACAGAAGTCAGTCTCCTGACCCTCCCTGGGAGCGAATCCCTAGTCAGGGAGAAGGCCAGGGTGCCGAATTGACACCTAAGTTGTGAAGAGTCCTTCCGGGGCTCCTGGGAAACCTTGCCACCGGTGCTCTGTGCTCTGGGGCAGGTCATGGTCCTGTCCTCCTCCCGAGCAGCCGGGCCATGCCCTGGGCAAGGACCCTTCATGATGGGGAGTCAGTAACAGTGGGAGATGCCCGAGCGATTGCCAGCTGAGGTTTCAGCATCTCAGTCAATGCCAGAGCCCAAGACTGAGGTGTCCTCACGACTCTCCCCCTTCAGCCAAGAAATGCACACTGAAAAAACGGTTACTCAGAGACCTGGACACAACAGCGGAAGGCGAGGCACCTGCAATCCTGGGCCCTGTGTTGCCCCAGGCAAAAATGCAGCCGAGCACAAACTGCAGGAAGCAGACCTTAGCTGCAGGACAGTCTAGGACTAAATCTGCCCAGCAATGCTAATGGCTATGGGATACAGTCAGGAGGGTATGCAAGCTTTATAGCAGGGGATTTGTCCATAAGTGTGTGTGTGTGTGTGTGTGTGTGTGCAAGGAACAGATGAGAACAAAAAGTTGACAATAGAGAACTTTTCCTAGAGAGCCCTCCAAAGAGGAAATTCTCACAAATGCTTTCTGCTTTAAAGCAACATGTATGTACACACCCACACACCCCTTTGGCAATACATCTGTTCCTTCAATGCAGCCATCCCTCAGTGCATGCCCTTCCTTCAAGGGTCCTGGCCTCTGGCTTTCCCAGCACTCTGCCCACGGGTAACCTGTCATTTCTTCATTGCCATCTGCATTCCTCATGGCCGTGTGAAGCTAGGAAGACTGCCCCCCACACTCACCGCGCCACCCCAACACCAAGCTGATGTCTGCTGGCTCGGCAGGCAACCTAACATTTTAAATAAACCGTCTTTGAGGAAAGAAAGTGTCCTGAAAATTTTAAGTCAAGAGATGTTGGGCTGTTTTCCAAGTCCTGAAATATCAGAACCACTTATCTAATAAAGGGTCAGAAGAGTAAATTCAGCTACATTCAGGGTTGAATGCTGCGTAGCCATTAAGAACCACATTGTATTACCTGTGGTTTCAGAGAGGTGGATTTAGAAGTGGAGCAGATGGGAGCTAACTCCACACCCTGACAACTCCCCAGAAGCCAGCCTAGCAAAGAGACAAAAATCCAAACAGTCATATCAAAATTCCCAAAACTAGAACTAGACCAGTTCCTCTGCCTGGGGTAGAGTGGATCTGGGAGAGTCACGAGAAAGAGGATCCTATTCTCTAACTCCCCTCGCATGCCTAGTCTAGCAGCATGCCTGTCCTTTGTTCTGCTCCCCCCAAAATACAAACTGCAGAGTCACACCACGTTAGCACCGGTCTAACGCCTTGGATAATGACGCCCACACTTGAGCAACAGGCAGAGAAGCAGCACAGAGGCCACACAAACGCAACAGCAAAAGAGGGGGCGGGGGAGGCTCTGAAGACAGGGAACGCTTCCTAGAAGGAAAGGGAGCCTCCAAGAAAGGAAATTCTCACCAACACTTCCTGCTCCAAAGCAGTAAAGAACACAAACACAAGAACTGGCAGATGAGATACAGCAGATAGAAAGGGAGAGCACAGACATACGGCAATGACCTTGTAATCGAATGACAAAATCAGTAGATAAGTTAATAACAAGGTACAGAAAATATTGCTAAAGCCGGGCATGGTACTGCACACCTGTAATCCCAGTACTTGGGAAGTTGAGACAGGAGGATTGCAGATTTGAGGCCAGCCTCGGCAACATAGGGAGGCTCTTGGTAACCTAGTGAGACCCTGTTTCCAAACAAATGAAAAAGGTGGGGTGGGAGGTGTAGGTTGGAGGTAAAATTTCCCTGGGTTGAATTCCTAGTACCACTAGTAATAAAAACGGATAGTGAAAGCCGGGCGTGGTGGCACACGCTTGTAATTCCAGCATTTGGGAGGTTGAGACCGGAGGATCCGGGTTCGCAGCCAGCCTCAGCTACCTACTGAGACACTCTGCAACTTAGTGAGACCGTTTCAAAATAAAAGAATAAAAAATAGGGCTGGGGGTGTAGCTCGGAGGTAGAATGCCCCTGAGTTCAAGTCCCAGTACTGCAAAAAAAAAAAAACCCACTTTACCCACCAG
The DNA here is from genome assembly GCA_004027655.1 of Graphiurus murinus. Taxonomy (NCBI): domain Eukaryota; kingdom Metazoa; phylum Chordata; class Mammalia; order Rodentia; family Gliridae; genus Graphiurus; species Graphiurus murinus. The sequence continues at coordinate 10,896 of PVLC010042505.1, forward strand.
TAGTGGGAGGTGGAGGGAAATCAGACCAGCCAGAGATTTCCTGCATTCCTATTGTCACATACTGGAAGAGACTAGAGCAACAGCCACCAAGGGCTAGGGTACAGCCTAAGACTATCATACCCAGCCAAGGTATCCCTCAAATCCAAAAGCAAGGAGCCGACATTTGCACATGTGGAAATGTTCAGAGAACAGGACACTCATGAGATGTTATGGTAGAAGAAAACAGGAATCCAGCCAGCTAAGAGAGGAACCAAAATAAAAGATTTCAGAGTGGGAAAGCCACACCTGAGTAAGAAGAATCGGATCAATATAAAGAACTGAGCCAAAGAATAACAAAAATACAACCATAGGACAAAACTAAAATGGTAGTGCAAAATTAGTAACTTAAAAATGAGAGATGGGGGAAGCAGAAGGGAGACGGAGAATCACTGAACATTGTCAGAACTGAAACATTGTTTTTCAAAAATCACAGTTCTAACCTTGTAATGCTTTCAAAACCTCTTCCCGACCTTACATGAACCTTTTAGAAAAATAATCTCTCGTGTTAAAGGAACAGTTATTTGAAGTTTAGCTTTTTTTCCCCCCTCCCCCAGCTTCGCTTCAGTTTCTTTCCTTTTATTGAAATCAACTAAACCTAACACTTATTACATGATAGCACTGGCAAACAAGTTAACGTTTTATAGATGTACTTCAATAACATCTCTATTGGTTTTTCTGAGTGGCTAGGACCGAGGCAATTTGATACTTTCTTTGTACTTTTCAAGGTTGCTTTCTTTATGTGAAGCATACATATTTTCTATCACATTTTATACAAATATAGATTACGCCCTAATTAAAGAACAAAACATTGGGAAAGTGTGATTTTTTTTTTTAGTGGTTAGACTAGAGAGCAGATATGAAGGAGAATCTTTTTTTTTTTTTTTTTTTTTTTTTTGCAGTACTGGGGATTGAACTCGGGCATTCTACCTCCGCTCCGAGCTACACCCCCAGCCCTATTTTTTATTTTGAAACAGGGTCTCACTAAGTTTCGGAGAGCCTCACTAGGTAGCTGAGGCTGGCTTCGAACCCGGATCCTTCGGTCTCAGCCTCCCGAATGCTGGGATTACAAGCATGCGCCACCACGCCTTCGTGCCCGGCTCTTTGTACTTTCTGTATTTCTCCCAGAAAAATGTCTAGCACTGCTAACAAATAGAAGGTGCCATTGAAAGTTTATGGCACCTAACACTTTGAGAACAAAACTACAAACCTCTGTGGCTATGGACGTATATACAGACAGAAAATTCACCCTGGATAAAAGGATAGCTGGGCATGGTGGCGCACACTTGTAATCCCAGTACTTGGGACACAGGAGGATCACAAGTTCAAGGACAGCCTCAGCAAGTAGTGAGACTCTTAACCCCAGCAAGTGAGACCCAGTTTCAAAAATAAAGATAAAATAGGGCTTAGGTTGTAGAGCTCAGAGATAGAATGCTCCTGGGTTCAATCCCTAGTACCAAAAAAATTGACTTTTTCCCTTTTTTCTTTTTGTGGTACTGGGGATTGAACTCAGAGGCATTCTACCTCCGAGCTACACCCCCAGCCCTATTTTTTTTATTCTTTATTTTGAAACTGGGTTTCACTAAGTTGAGGAGGGCCTCTCTAGGTAGCTGAGGCTGGCCGCGAACCCGGATCCTCCAGTCTCAGCCTCCCGAATGCTGGGGTTACAAGCGCACGCCACCATGCCCAGCTTTCCCCATTTTTTAATTTCTGAAAGAGAGGAAGGAAGAAGGATGGAGGGAGGAGGGACAGAGGGAGAGAGGCAGGGAGGGAGGAAGAAGGAAGGGGAAGGGGAGGCAGGGAAAGAAAACAAGAGAAAAGAACACACTATTTGGTTTCACTTCTACTGCAAGGGGCTTCTCAGGATACAACAGTTCCGGGCCCCTCATGTTTGGGGGTCCAGGTAGTGCCCCTGCAGGAGGGGCAGACCCTCGGGGGGAGGCAAGAGACTTCTAAACTGAGC
>PVLC010042506.1:0-12926 GCA_004027655.1 Graphiurus murinus
AGTCTCTCTGAAGTATAAATGTGATCCTGTCCCTATTCTGCTTAAAATGGTAAGTGGGTCCTGTGGCTTCCAGAGAACCTCAGAGTTCCCCAGCCCAACATCAGCCCTTCAATCACCCTCATCTCCCATGGCTCACCGCCACTCATGCTTCCTTGTCATAGGGTCTGCATAAAGTAATACTGTGTGTATAGTCTGCTGTCCTTGACACGTGTTGTCATCTACCAAGAACACCAATTCCCACTGGTTTTCCAAAACTTAATTCCAAGGAAACAACACACACACACACACACACACACACACACACACACACACACACACACATACACACACACACACACACATCTCCTTTGCATCTCTCTTCCCAGGGCATCCCCATACCACCTGCATACTTGTTCATGGTATCTGTCGCAATACCCCATAATTATTCACATATTCTTCTCTTCCATTTAACTGCAAGCTATTTGAAGGCAGGGATTTGGTTTCATTCAACCTGGAAATTTAGTGTCTGTCCCAGCCCACCAGTATCTGACAACTAGTTAGTCAACAGATATGGTTCTCTGATTTAACCAGTGTTCTATCGAGTGCTAGAGTAAGAAATTTGACAGCTGATTTTAAATATTATTGAGTATGAGTTTACTACTGCTTCCTAAATACAAGGCACCACTTTTATCCATCATTGTTCACTCTGAAAAAGTCAGAAGCATCTTTTTCATGTTGAAAGGCAAAAATCTAGCCGGGCGTGATGGCACACACCTATAACCCCAGTCAGTACTTGGGAGGCTGAGACAGGAGGATCACAGGTTCAAGGCCAGCTGGGGCAATTCAAAATAAAAAATAAAATAAGGCTGGGGATGTAGCTGAGTGGTAGAATGCCCCTGGGTTCAACCCATAGCACTACAAAAAATAAAAATCTTACTGTAACAGTCATACGCAGTGAGGTCTAACTCTAAATAGAAGCAAAAATTGCCCAGGAAGGGCATAAACATCCCCTTTGAAACTTACAAATGTATAAAGTGATAGTTAAGGTATGTGGGTCAGAAGAAGACATTTCAGTGACTTCTTGAGGTTCACAATGAAGACAAATGCCAGATTGTAAAATATAACTCAGCCTTGAAACACGCGGAGCTCTCAGGAGGAAAGGGACCTTGGGACAGTGGAGTACTGCTCAGATCTCCGACAGCCTTGCATGCCTCTGCTGCCAGATGCTCCACTTTGACCAGTATCTATCCCATTTTCTCAGGGTCCATGTCGCTCCCTACTGAGCTTCCAGTCCTTCCAGAGACCAGAGACTCGGGCTCCCTCTGAAGTCACCTGATGCACCCCGCCAAGCTGGCTCCAGCGTCAGCCCTGCTGCTCAGCTCCAACCTTCAGGATGTCTGTAAACACTACTCTGTGCCTTTCCTCATTGTTTTATTTTGTCTACAGGAAGGGTGGTCATAGTGAATGGGGTTTTTTGTGTGTGTTTTTTAAATTTGAAGTCTTTTCTGTGGAAAAAAAATACTGTTCATGGTTTCCATCTCTTTTCTCTAAAAATGAAGCCAGAAAGTCTCCTTTGGAAAAACAACTGCTCTTAATACCTGCTGCATTTTCTTGAGTGAGAGAGGAGGCCAAAATCTGAATTCCAAATATAGAAAATCACCAGGTCAGTCAGTTTTCAAGGATATGTGGCATTTTCAATCTCTTTTATCTGGTTCCATCCATGTACTTATTCACTTGTTCTTTCACACAGCAGAGACTTGCAGGCAGTTATGTTCAGGAATCCTGTGTTGTGCATTGTAGACACCCAGAAGGAATGGTACCCTCTCTGACCTGACAGTAACCAGCTTCTGGCCATTGCAGAAAAAGGCATGCAAACAATTACAGCATGAGGTTGTCCTTGACAAACAAGGGGCAGTAGATTCCACGGAGACAGAAATAGAGACCTAAGCTTTGGGGACAGGCAAGAAGTAGGAGAAGAAAGGGGTTAGCTCAGGAAAACAAATGATGCTTGAAAGGCAGACAGAAGCTGGACATGAAAAGAAGGGTAGAAAGAGCAGTCCAGAGGGAAGAAAAGAGAGAACGTATGCGCCAAAGCTCAAGGCTGGAGAGTTCTGAGCAGTCATGTGTGGCTAGAACAGAATGGTGGTCATGATTCCAAGCATGCAGCATGGGCCAGGGACAAATGCACCCAACAGGCTGTGCTAAGCAGGTTGAGAGAGGAGCCACTGGAGAATTTTGAACAGAAGGTGACCCAAGGAGACTGTTATGGCTAGATATAATTTATCCCCTGAAGGGCTCATGTGTTAATGTTTAGAGTTGATATAATTAAATCAGGAGGGTTGTAATCTCACCAGGATACATCCATTGTAATGGATTTACTGGGTAGCAACCTAGGCTGGTGGGATGTGGCTAGAGAGGGTGGCTCCCTGGAGGTGTGGCCTTGGGAGTTATATATGGTTCCTCCTTCTCTTGCTTTTCCTCTTTCTGCTTCCTGCCACCATGCCCTGCACTCTGCACACCCCCCTCACATGGGCTAAACCCTGAAGTCTCCAAAAACTGTGGGGAAATAAATCTTTCTTCAAGTCGTATGGTCCGTTGTTTTGGATTGCAGCAAGAGAACAGTTACTGAAATAGAGACTTTTATAAAGAAACATCATTCTGATGGCTGAGTGGGGAGTGAAATTTAATTTCACCTGAAATTAAAGCTATGAAGTCAGGAAGGAAGCTGTAGTAACAGTCCTTGAAAGAGAAGACAAGGGCTGGAACCAAGGCAGCCACAGTGGGATTGGAGAAGAAAGACAGAAACAGAGAAAAGACTTAGGAAGGAAGAAGAGCAGTATCTTGTGGTGGGAAAAGTGGAAACTCAGAAGAGGACTCAATGCAAAGAAGAATGCAAAGTGTAAACATCTACATAGAAAGCAGTAGTACGAAGGCATTGGTTAACAGTCCCTGCTCCTGGCAAACTCTGGGAGAAGAAATGAGGGATGGGGCAGGAGGAATAGGTCTCAGCAGCCTCCTCCCAGGAATCACCATTTCCCAGTTTCACAGGATTCAGCACCTACACTTACCCAAACCCAAATTCACATGTTTACCTATTCTCTATTATTTGTACGTCAGTATTTGTACGTCAGAAGCGTGTCAGTATTTCCACACTCTGCAATGTGGACTCTGTTTAATGGAGGTCTTTTACTTCCTTATTCTTCTCTTTATTGCAGGATACTTCAGAGTTGGGTTCCTACTGAAATTTCTACAAGTGTCTAAAGATGACCATCTTGCCATGGTTTTAAAAATATTTATCTTTCTGTTCTCATTAACTGCATGTTTTAGTTTCCTTTTACATCAGCTCATATAAAAAGGCAGGCAGATCTTACAAAGTTTTTATGCTTTAAATCCTAAAAAAAAAGTAAAAAGTTATAAAATTTGCTTCATCTCAGTATAATGACTTTAAAATTTTAATAACAGGGTCAGAAAGTGGGGAAGTTAATGGCCTTTGCACCCTTTCTTTACCTTCTTTTATGTAGAGAAATCAAAGCTATTTCATTCCAGAATTTCTGTGTTCTCAGTCTCCCTAAAAGGGACAATTGTGCTTTTTTCTTCCTTAGTAAAATTTATTTTTTTATTCAGAAGTGATGGAAAACCATAGGCTCAAGATAAAACCAGTTGCACCTTGACTTTAAACTTACTGGAAAGGGAAATGAGGGGCAAATCTTGGAAGTAATGTGTTTGTGCCCAAACTTGAAAACATAGTGGCACACTAGGAGTTAAGTATGGAAACATCAGAGCATTAGCACTGAACCAACTCAGAGAGCTCCCATCAGAACTGATAATCCTCTATAAAAGTGGTAAATACAAGGAGGAGGAACAGATTTAGAGAGAGAGATGACTAATTTTAATCCAGATCAAAGATATTTTTATTGAAATTGGACCCAAAAGAAAAAATTTTAAACTCTCCTTTGCGTTAAGCCAACTAAAACACATGCTAACTTTAATTTGCATTTTTATACAAATAGTTTTGGGCACAGAAATAGCATAATTTTGCATTGGCAAATCCTCTCTGTATTCTTCTTTAATAATTTATTCTCTTGAAGGTATTTTTCAACTCTTACAATTTGAAAATTGTTTAAAAGGGTAATGCTACCTTCCATACAAAAGACAGACTTTCCATTTATAAGCCTGTTACCTAGAGGCACAATTAAAATGGAAACATTAAATAGAAATAAAACATAATTCTTTAGTTCTTTTCGTGCACCAGCTGGCTCATTTCATAGACTCCCTCTTCAGTGAGTTCCAAACACATTAATAGTTAGTCCATTTCCTATTTGCATATCCTTCAAATTATAAAATGTAATTGTTAGAGTTCCAATGCAGGTAGTCCTGGATGTTTGCATTTTATAAACAAAGCATTTTTTGTGACAATGAGCTGGGACTTTAGGCCAAGTTTCTTAATCAATGTTTTCTCCGGATAGATCTTCTAATTCCCTAAACTTTAAGCATTCCTTTGTCAAACCCTCTGGTTGTCTTTCTGGCAGTGAGCCCATCTCAAAAATACACCCATCACTGGAAATCTCCTTGTTAAAATCTCATGAGAGGCTGTGAATTGTTAGGAACAAACTTAAAATTAAAATTTCCCCTTTCTTCTAGTGTGAGAAAGAGTATGACTGATTGCTTTTATTTACTTTTATTATTAGGCACCTTGAGATGGTTCTGAGTGAGGCTGCACTGCACTTATTTAAATATGTGGTGTTGTGATAGCTGGTTATGATTTTCTGATGTTTCTCTGCAACTCTAACCATATGTAATTTTGAATTAAATGAAAGTTAAGTACTAAAACGTTTTGCCCAAAGGGAATTCAGATTCTCAATGTGCTTTTAATAACTGTTTGTAAAACATTTAGGAAAATCTATGGCAACACATTTAGAGAAAAAAATCAAATTACTATTGCCTTAAGATGTTATTCTAGCGTCTAAACTTCATGAAACAGCATGTGTGGTCCAATTGTTGAACTAATCCAGTCAGTAATACTTTAGAGCATGTTGTATATATCAGACCTGAATTTAATTTGTATAATATTTTTAATAATATTTCTTTAAAATGTCTCTTTAATACTCACTGAAAATGTTGTGATAGCACAAAATAAGTCATCAAATATTTCTGAAAATTTGCAAAGAGTCTAATTAGAAAGGATTAAAATTAATTAGTGGAATCAGGTTTAAAGCCATTAGACAACCATTTCTTTAAACAAAAGAATAAGAGGTTCCAAGACTTTTGTAAAATCAAAAATAAAATGATATAGTGTACCTAGAACCTAAAGTAAACAAACACAACCTTTCATGGAGGGGGAACAGTGGGAGAGAGCTTTCTGGAAGGCTGATTGGTTGTATATACCTTTCTTCTGAAAGTGAGATTTGAAAGATGAACCAAGTTGAAATGTGACCTGAATTTCCATTTCTCTCACACACAGAAATGGTCATGTACCTAATTTGGAAAAAATTCAAACCATAACCTTCAATGTACAGCTCGGAATCTGTGTTAAATGTGAGTACTGAAATCACCTTTTATCCAGAAAGACAGTGTCCTTGAACCTAACCAGGCAATAATGAGCTTTCGTCTTCTTGCATTTGTAATCCCTCACCCAAAGCACCATTAAGATACAGCCATTTCATAATACAGTCATTTCTTTTACTAGTTATTCTTTTTTTTTAAATTTCCCTCTGTGGTCATGAAAACAATTACAGAAACTTGTAAAATTTGTGATCCATATCCATCAAGAAATGAGTGAATTACAATGATCTGAAGCAGAATGGCAGCTGAAGAGGTTTACTCTGCAAAGGGTTTAGAACTGCTGTGTCACAATGGTCCCCAGTGAGGATATGACCAGAATTTTTAACCCATGCTCATTAAATTGCAGCACTGTGTGACTTTATAAGTCTTGACTGACATAGTGTCCTTACTAAAGGGATTACGAATAAATGATTGGAAAGATGGGTGTTCTGTTTGTACTGCACACTTTTCTGTATGATTTGGATGCCTTTTAACACCAAGAATATATTGAGTCAGTTTTACTGGAGTTCTTCAACCCACCTGTTACATGATACTTTCTATAGTTTGCCATGACTAAATAATGGTAATTGATGATGGGTCACAGACATATGCAGGCTCATTATACTACTCTCTCTGACCTTATGAATCATGAGTTACTTGACAATATCCCTAATATGTTTTTTAAAGAATGTACTGTTTTGAAAAATATGCAGTTTGGGGGAAAAAGATTTTCTGTGATCTCTACAAGTTTATTATTTGATAATATACAAGTGGTTAATCACAATGCCTTACTTTGTTAGAACTTGAAACTTATATGAAAACTTTCTTTTTACATGTTCTGTATGGGTGGAAATATCAATAATATTATAATGAAAAATAAGCTCCAAAGTTATTTACAAATATTGACATTTAATTGACTTGAATCAAGGGGAAGAAGAAGAAGAAGAAGAAGAAGAAGAAGAAGAAGAAGAAGAAGAAGAAGAAGAAGAAGAAGAAGAAGAAGAAGAAGAAGAAGAGAAAGAAAGAAAGAAAGAAAGAAAGAAAGAAAGAAAGAAAGAAAGAAAAAGAGAAGGAGGAGGAGAAGAAGACGAAGAGGAGGATGTATGCTGAGGCTGAATTGAACTGCCAACCAAGACTTTAAAACTGGTATTTCTTAAAATAGGCCACATAGTGTTCAATTGTCCTTCAACTGTAGAATGCCTGTGCTTTCTGGATTTAATAATAAGAAAAACTAATGCTTCCTCTGTGCCTAGTGTATAAGGTGTGAGCTAAATGTTTTTACATGCATTATCTCTTTCAACTCTCATGAAACCACAGGGAGGCATTTTTATGCTCTTTCATCTCACACCAGTTAAAATGGCAAATAATAATACAAATAATAATAAAATGGCAAATAATAATACAAATAATAATAAAGGCTGGTGAGAATGCAGGGAGAAAGGAACATTTATACATTGTTGGTTAGAATAAAAATGAGTGCAATAACTGTGGAGATCAGTATGGAGTTCCTCAAAAGAGTAGGAATGGAGCCACCATATCACCCAGTTATATCATTCCTCAGTATTTATCGAAAATAATTAAAAGTTAGCATACTATCACAATACATGCATGCCCAATTTATATCAGCATAATTCACAATAGCCAAGTTGTGGAACCAACATAAGTGTCCATCAACAGATAAATGCGTAAAGAAAATGTGCTATAAATACACAATGGAGCTTCACCCAGTCATAAGAAGAATGAAATAAAGTCATTTTCAGGAAAATTGATGCAACTGGAGAACATTATGTTAAGTGAAATAAGCCAGATTCAGAAAGTCAAGAGTCATATATTTTCTCTCTTTTGGGGAAACTAGAGAGAAACACAATGTTTTCGATTTTCACTAAGGCCTCACTTGACTTTTTTCTGCACTAAAAATATATATCTAGGCCGGGCATGGTGGCACATGCTGGTAATCCCTGTACTTGAGAGGCTGAGACAGGAAGATCTCAGGTTCACGGCCAGCCTCAGCTACTTAGTCAGGCCCTCTGAAACTTAGTGAGACCTTAAAGAATAAAAAAATAGGGCTGGGGGTTTAGCTCAGAGGTAGAATGTGCCTGGGTTCAATCCCCAGTTCTGCAATAAAAATATCTAAGCTAAACTGAAGAATATTTTGGTGACAGATATTTGGGGCCAGTCATATTGGAAAATGTATTTATCACTTGCTGAAAGTATAACACAATGTTCAATTTGATGCCAACTTATGGACTTCCATAAAGGAATAAATCAGAAATGTAAGCTTTTTAAAAGGAGAGCAGGGGAATAAAAGTTATCTCAAAAACATTTTCAGTGGTAAGGTTAGAAGGTTTTTGGAATGTCTGGCCACATTCCAGCGCACACTCCACTTTGCATTCTACAAAGATTCAGGCAGCTGAAAGGAGGACTGTGCATTCCATGTGTCTCCTGACTCCATGAGAGCTTAATAACAGTAGGACAGGGTTTCTTAACTTCAGCACTACTGATATTTCAGCCCAGTATTCTTTGTTGTGTAGGATGTTTAGCAGCATCCCTCCATTCCTTGGTAGATGTCAGTAGTCCACTCCCCACGTGGCCCTGTTGTGAGTTATGACAACCAGAATTGCTAAATGTTCCTTGGGGGATGAAATTACCTTCAATTAGGAAACTGCTGTGGAGTATTGTGTCAGTCAGCTTTTCATCTCTGTGACCAAATACCAAAATGCCCGACAAGAACAACGTAGAGGAGGAAAGGTTTATTTCACTCATGGTCAGCTGGCTCCAAGACAGAAACATCATAGCAGAAGGGTGTGGCAAAGGACAGTTGCTCCTCTCATTGCAGCCAGGAAGGGGGGAGGGAGAGAAAGAAAAAGAAGAAGGAGGAGGAAGAGGAGAAGGAGAGGAAGGGAAGGAGGGAGGGAGGAGAGAGGAAGGAAGGGGAAAAGGGAAAGAGAAGAGAAGAGAGATAGATTAGGACCAAGGATAAGAAATACATTTCCACATGACCTACATCACCCTAGTGAAAACCCCAATGATCTGTGTCCTCTAGCCATGCCCCACCTGCCTATCATTTTCACTACCTCCCAATGAATCCATTCAAACTATTAATCCATCAGATGAATTAATCCACTGATGATATGATCAAAATCTTCATGATCAATCTTTTTACCTCTGAACATTGTTTCATTGCCTAACACATGAATTTTGGGGAGACATTCCAGACCCAATCATAACAGGTATCCCCAGTATGAATCTGCAGACTTGAAACATTGGGATCACAGCTACACTGGGGGTGAATGGCACTCAGCCAGTGCATTTCAGCATCTCCACCAAGAGGTTAAAAACTCAGGGCCTACACTTCTAGTATGATCTAAACATGTTTAAATACCCCTGGGTCTGCAGTGATTGCCCAATTGGCATGGCTTGCTTATGAACACTTCTGGAAATCCTGGCATTTAGGCCCTTGTTGTCAAATCTCTAAATTACCCATGAGCTCTTAAGTGGCAAAGACACAAACATCCATGGTAGTAACACAAATAAGGAAACAAACTGTTGGTCACATTTTAAAAACTAATAAATAAATGTCCCAATCTACCCTAAATATCTGTCACTAAAATATTGTTCAGTATAGCTAATTTTTTTAGGAGAGAGAAATCTGATCAAGAGGCACAAATGGTTAAAAAAAAAAATTAAAGAATTGACAAAAGAAACATGTGACAATGAGCAGCTTAGCAAATGCAAACCGCTCCCTCCCTGGAGAAGACGGGCTTTTGTTTCACTTACCCAAGCTCAACATTCTGACATTTAAGGAAATATGTCCCCAAATGGCCATGTCTTTCCTCATGACAAAAGGATCCTAAATATTTTTTGTTAGTGGAAAAAAATTCTCTACTAACAAAAACCAGTTGTAGACATTTTGTAATTCTTTTTAGAAAAAATAACTGAGGACACTAGTCTAATTTACTGCAGCTGAAATTTCATTTACTAACTAACCACACTAATGAGCTGCTGCCCAGGGACTTCTAATTAGATTCACTGTATTTCTGTCACTGACATTAATTTCTTTACTTCAACTTCTAGAAAAGTTTGATGTTTTCTGGATTCTTTAAGCAGGAAAAATGTAATTATTTCAATAGTTTTTAACCAATCCTAATTCTTATAACTGCAGTAGTTTTGCAGCATAACATGGTTCTGAATTGGAAAACACAATGTTGACATTCATGTACATGTCAATATTCATTTTATCAAGATGACTGGTAAGTCCGTATTTGAAACTGTTGTTCATTATGCTATTTCTGTTCTTTATGTGTACTCTGAGATTAGGTCAGAAAATTAAGTCCATATTGGCATCAAGCCATATTCTCCAAGTCAAAATTATATTCAAAGTCTTTTTCAGAAGATTGGCTTCTGATGAATTTTTGACTTGCTTATTCTCCAATTTGTTTTGCTACTACCTTATTTTAATTGTATTACACCGAACTTCCTGCCTTATTCTTAGCATGAAACTGGAAGGCATACTTTTCAAATGAATCTTATGTGCATCTTCTATTACATAATTGAGTGAGTAAACACAATGCAAGCATTGCCCAGTTTATGAACGCCAGACTTGCAAAGAACCCAGACATGTAAATGACCATAGTTGGCTCACTCTGCACCCAGGCTGTGTGCCATCTCTACTACAGAAGACACTGTGGAAAACCTCAGAACTGTTAGAAAGAATGTGGGATCCTCAATAGCAGACAGCCTGACAGAGGTGACCCAGTGTGGTCCCCTCCTGTCTCACAAGTTTCTTGCACTGTACATCGCCTGTTTTGTGTATCTCTTTATCATAGTGTCTAATAGTCTTCAACTTACAAATCTCTTTGAATTGACATGCTTCTTTAAAATGCAGACCTCTCCCAAAGACATAATTATATTGCTTACATAAGTCAGAATGCATTGCTTTTAATACCTAGCTAACATTACCTGGAATGAAAGACTGCCAAGCAGCAATAGTAGCACAAGGAATGGGTGCTGTCATGGTAGCTATGGTGGTAGTAGCAGTCGATACTCACTGTGTGCCAGACCCTGTGCTGAGAACTCAGTGTGGCTTGCCTTTAACCCTCTCAAAAAGCCTGGGAGAGAATCTCAGAAATACAAAGCACGGGTTCTCAAAATGTGGTCCCCGGGACAGCAGCATCAGCATCACCTGAGAATGTGTTGCAAATGCAAGTCCACAGGCCCCACCATAGACATACTGAGTCAGAATCTCTGGAGGTGGGCCCAGCAGCCTGTATTTTTACAAACTCTCCAGTTGTTTCTGATGCTTGCTAAAATTTGAGGACTACAGGGCTACAGATTTATAGAAAAATACCATATGTAAGCACATACACACACATGCATGATTGAGTACACACATTTAGTCAAAGTTTTCAACTTATTTATGAAGGAATACTGAGTTGAAGAAATGGAGTCAAACTGCACATCCCTGAGATTTAGCAAAGTCCCAGGATTCCTGATGGTGACACATGACACAGGTATAAGTCAGATCCAAGGAGTTAACTTCATGTTGCATGTGGTCCACTCTCAGAAGACTCAAACCACCTCTTTATTTTAAACATCCTCACTCAAGAGAAATAGTGGATGACACTGACCTTTTGTAGTTCAAATACCACATTCTCAAACCCAAGAGGAAAACCAAGCCAGACTTCAGGCTTCTCAAGTGATTTCTGTCTCCAGATCAGTGGAGTCCCCCACAGGTCACACCACAGGTGATTCTAGTGGTATTTATTTTTCACACGTGCATAAACCAAATCTCTTAGAGGTTTAATGGCCTCAAAGCACAGGTAGGAAGTTCCAAAGTCTAAACTAGAGAAACACAAGGCCCACCCCCAAATCCAAAGATAAAAAGTAAGTAATTTAGGAGCATAAACATTTCACAAGGGGAGCAGGTTCTTGTCCTAGCAGCTCTTTTAGGTCAGAATGAGAAGGGCATCCAGCAGGAAAGGGTACCCTTTCAATCTATCTGATTAACAATCTATCTGGTAAGAAAATCACAAGGGCCAGTCCCATATCCTGGACATGGGAATGAGATGACTCACCTTTTTCTCTCCATCACCAGGACACTTTGCCATCGCCTGTCATTTGTGGGGTCCAGTTAGAAGCCAGAGGGCCAGGGGGCCCAGGTAGAGGATGGAGGTCAGTTACCTGGGCCACAGAGGAGTGAGGAAGTTCAGGCTGGGAAACACCAGTGCAGGAGAGAATGCCCTTTGGCCCTCTGGCTTCTAACTGGACTCCACAAAGGTCAGGGCATGGCAGGAGACCAAGAAATGGAAGGAACTGAATATCTATTCCCTGAATCTCTCCCTGCTGTGTCAGCTTGGTGGTGACCATATTCCTTTTTCCACAGCCACAGTTCCTGGTACACAGCCCTCCCCCAAGGCGATAGGTTCACTGAGGCCTGGTAAGAGATCCCTGCTCTTGACCTTGTTGTCAGTCCTTGGAAATTTTACCATCTCCCAGTGATTCCCTCCATCTTTCCCACACCTTTGCAAATAGTCCTGTCATTGAACTGTCCCCAGAGTGGGCCATCTGCTTTCTGCTGAGGTCTTGAGTTATGCAGACCACAACCATGGTTAATAAGACAAGGCTTGCCTACCAGAACCCTGTTAGCTTTTCTTTTCATAGTAATCTCCCTTCACTGTGTCAGTTGGCATTATGCTGCTAGTTTTGAAAGTCACATCACTCCATGAAGAATCTGTAATTCATGTAAGACATGAATCTGCATAGCAAGTGCTCAAAAAATTGCAAATGGCACTACTATTCTCATTATCACTGTTATTATTAGTAAGTCATTATTTATTATGAAAACTAAAAGAAATGAATGTAACTTAGAGGAAGGCATGTTTTGAATTAATGTAGATAAGCCTTTTAGCAACTACAGGGTCTAGCAATGAAAAAGCCAGCCTTATAAATAGAATTTATAAAGTACTTTTGTGTCTGTGGTATCATAGCATCTTCACAACAACCCTATGAGACAGATGAATTCTTAGCCAGTTGTTCAGACTTGGAGACCGAGACCCAGGGGGCTTAAGAGGAGTTACCCAGCAACAGAGCTGGTGAAAGTGGAGGCAGCACTGAAGTCTTACTCTAGATCCAGGTTCTGCCCTCAGTTTCCAGCTGGAAGTCACAGGGGGCAGCCGACAAGGGTATGGGAAGAGAAATGGATTGTCCAGTTATCCATGTTTAGGTAGTACCTCCATATCCTTATTGTAAAATCTTGTTCTCAAAAGAAGAGGGAAAGTAAAATGGAAATGGATTCACAGGACAAGAGCTAATCCACTGTGTGATGACTCCGGCTGAGATGGAGTGATGCATGCAGGGGAAGCATGTGAGAGAGTCATGATGAAATGTCCGATCTTAAATATTCCACC
>PVLC010042507.1:0-12929 GCA_004027655.1 Graphiurus murinus
TTGAAAATGGCCCTAATGTTGGACCCAGTGGGCCTAGCAACTCTACTTCTAGGAATCCATCGTCTTGTTGGACTTGTCCAAGTGAGCAATGATGCTCATCAAAGCATTGTTCTGTAACAACCCCAAAGAGAAAACACCCCTAATCTTTGTTAGTAGGGCTGTTTCAGTAAATGAGGTACATCCATACAAATAAAATTCTAGTACGTCCATTAAAAAGTGATATTACAGTCAGCCTCTATGTCTGAAGGTTCCCCATCCTCTGACTTAGCCTACCTCAGATTGAAAATAATCCAAGAAGAAAAAGTGTGTCTGTACTGAACAACATGTACAGACTTTTTCCTGGTCATTATTTCCTAAACAATATTATATAACAGCTATTTACATTATATTAGGCATTATAAGTAATCTAGAGGTGATTTAAAGTATAGAGCAAGATGTGTGAAGGTTATCTGCAAATACTGTCCCCCATTTTATAGGGAGACTTGCACATCTTCAGATTTTGTATCTAGAGGGTCCTGGGATGAATCACCCCTGGATATGAAGGAATGACTATTTTAAGAGGCATTAATAAAGATTTAAAAAAAGAAAACATATGTGTACTACAATCCATTTGTGTAAAACACATGGGAACGTGTTGCACATACCTAGAAATGCTTGAGAAGATTCACCAGACCTATTGTCAGAATTCTTGACCATGTAAATGTATAACTATTTAAGAGTACAAGTTTATATTTTGATGAACAATTAAATGAAAACCTTGGCTAAGAGGACAGACTAGTATGTGGGAAAACCAGGATATGAACTCAAGTAATGCAATAAATAATGAGTTTCCCATAGTCTTCTTCTTTTTTTTTTTTTTTTTTTTTTTGCAGTACTGGGGATTGAACTCAGGGGCATTCTACCTCTGAGCTATACCCCCAGCCCTATTTTTTTTTTTTTATTATTCTTTATTTTGAAACAGGGTCTCACCAAGTTTCGGAGTACCTCTCTAGATAGTTGAGGCTGGCCGAGAACCTAGATCCTCCGGTCTCAGCCTCCCAAATGCTGGGATTACAAGCCTGCGCCACCACGCCCGGCTTCCCATAGTCTTTTAAACTTGAAGTCTGAGTACAGCTCCTGGCAGCAATTCAACAATGTGATTTGTTAGGAAGATGCAAAGTTAGGGTCACACCTGCAAAGACAGGCCTTTCCACAGGCTCAGCTGGTAAATTCCCTGCAACCAATCATCCCAAGCACCTTGGCACCAAAAAAGCAAGAAGAATTCAGCTTTTCCCTCCTGAACGATTTCTATAGCCCTGGTTTCACTTTTTATAAGAACAGTGGGGATTTGGTGCAGTCATTCTGGAAAATAATGTGAAGGGTCCTCAAAGAATTAAAAATAGAACTACTAGATGATCCAACAATCCCACTTCTGGATATATTTCCAAAGGAAATGAAATCAATATCTCCAAGAGAAATCTGCACTTCCCCCTTCATTGCGGCACTCTACAGAATAGCCAAGATGTGGAAACGTGTGTTTGTGCACAGATGAATGAAGTATGGGATACACACTGGAATACTATTAATCCTATCAAAAGAAAGAAATTCTGTCATTTGAGACTGCATGGATGAACCTGGAGAACATTATGCTAAATGAAATAAGGTAGACACAGAAGGGCGAATACTGCAGGAACTCATTTATATGTGGAATCTAAAACGATCAGACTGTTAGAAGCAGAGTAGAATGGAGACTACCTGGGGGCTGCAGAAGGGAAAGTGGGAAAATATGGTTCAGAGGGTATAAAGCTTGAGGTATGCAGATGAATAAATTCTGGAGAGCTAATGTGTAGCAGTGTGACTTCCTGAACAATGCTGTAGTGTGTGCTTGAAGTTTGTTGAAAGAAAGATAAGGAGGTGAATTGGCAGGTATGTTCATTGTGGAAAACATTTCACAATGTATATCAGAATAGCACATTGTAGCCAGGCCTGGTGACCCAGCCTGAAATCCCAGTACTTGGAGGCTGAAATAGGAGGATGGCAGGTTCGTGGCCTACCTCAGCTACTTAGTGAGACCCTGTTTCAAAAATAAGAAATAAAATAGGGCTGGGGGTGTAGCTCAGAGGTAGAAAGCGCCTGGGTTCAATCCCCAGCATCACACACACATGGGACAACACGGAGTCACTCCTGGGTTCTTGGCCTCCGTGATAAAAAGAATTTTAACACGTGCCAGTCAGGAACAAAAGGCACGAATTTATTTAGGAAAATAAGGGACTCGGAAAAAAACAGGTGAGCGGAGATCATCCGGGCCATGAAAGCAGGAGGGCAAGAGAGAGAGTCTTTGCAGCCTTTTTAGTCCTTATATAGACTTCCAAGAGGGGGTTGGCACAGAAGATGTTTGGACCTCCTCTTCTCAGGTATAGGTGGTCGTTCCAAGAAGGGGTGGGCACAAAAGACGTCCAGAGCCATGCATGGTGGCACACGCTTGTAATCCCAGCATTCGGGAGGCTGAGACCGGAGGATCCGGGTTCTCGGCCAGCCTCAGCTACCTACTGAGGCACTCCGCAACTTAGTGAGACTCGTTTTCAAAATAAAGAATAAAAAATAGGGCTAGGGGTATAGCTCGGAAGTAGAATGCCCCTGAATTCAATCCCCAGTACCACAAAAAAAAAAAAAAAAAAGAAGTCCGGACCTCCCTTTTTTCAGGTTTCAAAAATGGGTGGTCACTGAGGTCTGACCTTTGTCCTCAGGAATCTCAGGTGGGGGCAGGGATTCAGGGGATTAAAGGTGTGTGCCCACTGAGACTTCTGCCTGAGACTTGACACGCCCTAGAGGGTGGAGTTAGATTATGAACTCTCCAGATTTTAAAACTACACTTTCCCTTTCCTTCCCAATGTCTCCTTTCTGCCTAATCATCCTTATTCCTTCTACTCTACCTCATCAAAGATACCAAAAGTGGATGACCAATATAAATATTTAAATAGAAATCAATGTAAATATGTAAATAGAAATGAAATCATAGCTTATCTATTGAAGTTACTAAAACACCAAAGCACTGTTTTATAGGGCCCTGACATTGAGTAGCTGGTGTAATCCTTATGTGAACCTGATCATGGACCTGATGGCTGACTCATTCCCCCTCTCTCTGCTTCCACCCCATTGGCCTCCCACTCAGCCTGAGCATCATCCTTCTGAGAGAGGACCAGGCCCGGCTTCCCTCCCGGCCGTGCAGCGGTGCAGGGTCCCGTGCTTAGACGGCCTGTGCTGCTTCAGGGCTCTCTTGTCACAGTCCTTAATTCTGCATGGCTGTGAACACGGGGCCTCACGTTTTCATCTGGCATGGGCATTTGGAAGCCACGTAGCCTGGCCTGGCAGCAGGTTGCCTATGCTGTACCTCTGTCTGAAATTCTCCTCACCCAAGGAGCATCTGCTTCCCCGGCACACACCCACATAGCCTTCCACTTTCAAGCTGCCTTCCAGTGCCATAACAGTGACAGTTCCTTGGGAAACAGTCCCAGTCCCCAGTCCAAGTCAGGTTCTGTTGGTAGAGGTCTCACAATGTTGGCTTCCTTGCCTCTGACAACATCTCAGTTTGTAACTCCTTAGAGTGGCTATTTGCCTGTCCCTCCTGCCAGACCTTAGTTAAGGAAAGGGTCTCAAGCCAGGCGTGGTGGCCACGCTTGTAATCCCAGTACTTAGGAGGCTGAGACCAGAGGATCCGGGTTTGCAGCCAGTCTTAGCTACCTAGTGAGGCACTCCACAACTTAGTGAGACCCTGTTTCAAAATAAAGAATAAAAAATAGGGCTGGGGGTGTAGCTCGGAGGTGGAATGCCCCTGGGTTCCATCCCCAGTACTGAGAAAAAGAAAAAAGAAAAGAAAAGAAAAAGAAAGTGTCTCTGAGCCTTCTTCCCTCATTCTCACCATTGTCTCCCTGGTTCCTCACATAACACCCAGCTCAGAATAAGCCCCACTAAGTCTTTGTAAAATGAACGAGTGAGAGAGGTTGCAAATCACAAATTTAACAATGCATTGGTGTTCGCTTCTGTGGAACACAATTTGAAAACACTGTCTCTATCACTACCTAAGTTAATGTGAAACATGTCAAAAAGGAGTTTCCTGCAAGTCTATTACTTGATAATAGTCTACCCTGAAACAGTATATAGAGGCGACCTCCCCCTACAGTTGACTTTGGCGTATGTGAAGATAAAACTGCCAAGGTTAGCAGCACTTGCTGGAGATGTCAGAACCGATCCCTTATTTAAAATGCGACGAGTGAAAGTATATTAAAAAGTAAAATAAAGTTCAAATAAAAGGAAAAAAATGTGACGAATGACGACTTTAATTATGTTCAAGATTCCTTTCATGTGGCTTGTCGCTGAAGTGCACATGTTTATCTCTTTTGATGTACGTTCTAGTTTTCGGTTGACATGTGTTTGTCTGGGATATAATTGCCAAATACATGGAATTATAAAACGTCAGCCTCCTTATTTATAGGTGCAGCAAGGAGGCAGGGACGTGAGATTACCACCCATAGCCGTGAATTAAGCCAGAGTTCACTTCTCTTATCACGATCACACGTTGTCACAGTACAAATAGTTGAGGCGAGAGGTGAGTCCTTGCTAAAAACAGGACAAGGACTCCTGTCCCGAACTGTGCTAGGAGCCACGCCCACGTGAGATGAACTGAAGAATGGTGACGTCCCTTCATTTCACAAAGTCAACTGCCCAGTGCTCTGGTGGCTTCTCTCAAACTAGGAAACCACTTCTGGCGGGGTGATCATGAGGGGCCCTGGGCAAAGCTGCCGACTACTTGGTTTTGTCTCTGGCTTCCAATCGGTCACTCACTGGCACCTCCTTCCTCCTTCCTGTGTTGCTTTCTCTGTCCCTTCCCTTCCCTCCCCTCCTCTCCCCCTCCCTTTCCTTCCCTTCCCTTCCCTTTGCTTCCTCCTTCTGTCCCTCCCTCCCTCTGTCCTTCCCTCCCTCCCAGGGAGGTGCTCCTTGCTGGCACCTTGGTGAGCCTGCCCAGAACCCAGAGCCCCCGACACCGAGCCTGGCGTGCTAAGTTGAACATTTCCTCTGCAGCATGAGCTTTTGCTCCCATGAGTGAGAACACTGTCAATTAAGAAATTTGATTCAAGCTTGCAGGCTGCTTTTGGTTACCACTGGATTGCACTTTCAAAAGAAAAGAGCTACAGTCTGAATGACAGAGCCGCTCTGTGTAGGGTTGAAAGACCCAAGCGGTCCCCCAGGGGCCCCTCCATCCCAGAACTTACGACGAACCCAACCACTTGCAGGAGATGCTCTTGATGCAACCGCAGGAGGGAGGTTTTATTCAGAAACCAGCGCTGGGACCCAACTCAGGAGTTGAGTCCCGAGCAAGGAATTCAGTCATATTTTATAGTAAAAAATGCATAGTCACAAACACAGCAAACCTATAGAATTGGAACATTCATCAAAAAGCGGGAAGCATGTCTTATCTATAGTATGTCCTGCCTCTCCCCCTGGCCGGTTCAAGCTGTTAATCAGGTTATCTGGGCCATCTGGTCTTTACTGGGCCCTTTTGGCCTCCCCATGGGTACTCAGGGCTGATTCCAGTCTCACGGGCCTGCTCTCTCTGGGGGGGTTTGCTGGGGTTATCAGTATTGCGGGGTTCCCAGAGTGGGTGGTGACCCTTACTCAGACCTATTCCTAGGGTGAGGCTGGCAAGCGTCAACTTATCAGACCCTGCAGGGTACCAGTGTGAGGCCTACAGCAACTTATTTGGAAATTTATTTTACTAAAAGGCAAACTCAAACTACTAATATTCCTGGCTAACTAAAATTATTCTTTCAGGGTTTGCACCCTTTTTGTTGTGCAAGGAAATTGAGGGACAAAGACTTACCGGAGTTTATAACGATGCATTTCTGCTGGCACACATTATTTGGTCTGTTTCTGTCCCCCAACTCTCCCTCCCCTGCTTCCCTGCCCCTAATCTCCTGGATTCACTCCTAGATCCAGGAGGTCCCTTTTCTTTCCTTATTTTTTTCTCTCTAGCTTCTACATAGGAGAGAAAACATGCAGCCCTCGACTTTCTGAGTTTGGCTGATCTTATTAGCACGATGTTCTCCCGTTCTATCCATTTTCCTGCAAATGACATAATTTTGTTCTTGTTTATGGTTGAGTAAAACTCCATTGTGTATATATACCACAGTCTCTTTCTTTCTTTCTTTCCATCTATCTATCTTCTTTGTCCTGGGGATTGAACCCAGGGGCATACGACCTCTGAGCTACACCTCCAGCCCTTTTTTATTTTTTATTTTGAAACAAGGTCTTGCTAAGTTGCTGAAACTGATATCAAGCCCATAATCCTCCTGTCTCAGCCTCCCAAATTCTGGGATGACAGCTGCATGCTACTGCTCCAGGCTATACCCCATTTTCTTATCCATTTATCTGTTGATGGACTTGTACAGGTAAGGCGAGAGAAACAGACCAGATAATGTTACTTGCTTATACCAATGTACCACTATGCATCTTATTAACGTGTACTATTGTGATGCACCAATAATTTTTTTTTTTAAAAGAAAGATGAATCTTGCTGGGCATGGTGGTGCATGCTTGTAATCCCAGTACTTAGGAGGCTAAGACTGGAGGATCTCAAGTTTGAGACCAGCTTCGGCAATTTGGCAAGACCCTCAGCAACTCAGTAAGACCCTGTTTCAAAATAAAAAATAAAAAGGGTGGGGGCGTAGTTCAGAGGGAGAATGTCCCTGGGTTCAATATTAGTATGAAGGAAGGAGAAGGATGAGGAGGAGGAAAAGGAGAAGGAGAAGAAAAAGAAGATGATTCAATGAGAATTTATCTAATCTTAATATAGTCTGAGTGGGTATTAATGTCAAATTTGAGAGTTATTCTAGGAAGCTATAATAAAAATAAACAGTTTTTTTTTTTTTTTTTGTACTGGGAATTGAACCCAGGGGCATTCTACCTCCAAGCTACATCCCGAGCCCTATCTTTTATTCTTTATTTTGAGACAGGGTCTCACTAAGTTGCAGAGAACCTCACTAGGTAGCTGAGGCTGGCTTCGAACTCAGATCCTCTGGTCTCAGCCTCTCAAGTACTGGGATTACAAGCATGCGCCACCACACTTGGCTTTTAAACAGATTGGGATGGGGGGGGGGAGACTCACTAGAATCCTGTGCTAAGGACACAAGTGGGGATAGGCACAGAATGGCCGTTAACCTTTACCCTGGGTTCGTTCAGTGACTGTCAGGCGCTATGCTAGTCATTTGTGAAGCCAAAGCACTTCTGCTTTAACAGCAAGAATTTATAACAACGTCATTGTCACTCAGAAACTCGCTCCAAATTCATATTCTCACATTGAACATTTTAAAAGCGTGCAGTTCCTTAGCTAGGGCTTTGGGGAGTTGGAGAAAACAGAAGTACAGACGGCTGGCATTTCCCGCTTCTCATCGTCCTCCCTTTCTGTCTCAGGAGCACAGTTTTTCCACCTGCAGACCTGGATTCAGTTACTTACAAACCCTGTGACCGTAGGTACATTATTTAACCCCAGTTTCCTGAACTGCAGAATAGGACAATAATAGTACCTGCTTCGTGAGTTTATTGTTTGGGTTAAAAAAAAAAAAATAAGGAACTCAGCCAGGCGTGGTGACACACACTTGTAATCCCATTAGTTGGGAGGCTGAGACAGGAGGATCATGGGTTCGCCCCCAGCCTCAACTACTTAGTGAGGCCCTCCGCAACTTAGTGAGACCCTGTTTCAAAAGAAAGAGTAAAAAATAGGAGTGGGGGTGTAACTCAGAGGTTCAATCCCCAGTACCGCAACGACAACAACAAAAAAGGATAGTGAACTCAAAGGAGTATGATGCCTTGTGCATAATAAATACTAAGTATTAATTATAATTATCCTTTTTTCCTTCTCTATCCCAAATTAGCTTCTCCTTATGGTGCTATATCTCAGAGTCCCGCTAAGTGCTAGATTAGTTAATGTGAAACTGATGTGGGGACAGGAAACCGTGAAGATAACGTGGAAGAGGATGGAGCGTGGGAAGGTTTCTAAGGCGCAGGCTGGAGGCTCGGGGGGTGGTGCGGAGCCGCACACAGCCGGAGCCACTACAAGGGCGCCTCCATCTCTTCCTCCCACTGTGAGCTATGAGCGCACGGAGGTTAAAGTAAATCTCAGTGTGACCTCGGAAAATAAACAGCAGGAAAATGCAGCAGGTGCCTTTCCAATCTCATTAAAAGCATGGAGGCCTCCCCTGTACCAGGTGCCGTTACAGGTGTGGGAGATAAAAGTGCCTGCTCCCTTAGAACTTCCAATGTGTGGGGGTGGGGGGATAAGCCACGAACACATATATGCTGCTGTACCAGGTGCTCCGAAAAACAAAGCAGGGGCCTTTATGGGGCTAGAGAGGTGGCAGAGGTTATTTTCCATAGGGCTTTTCCTGGTATTGGGCTATTCACATCTGTGCATAAAAGGGTTGCTCAGCTTGGTTGGTTTTCATTTTTTTGTGTCTCTTTAACTAAGTCTCTTCTCTCTCGTGGGTGTCTGGGCGACATAGGGCCATGAGGAGTAATGGGACTGGGTAGCCAGAGTCTGATTGCTAGGGCCTGAGCAGGCCAGGAGGGGTAGTGGGGATGGCTAGACCAGACTGGAGGCTGGGAGGCTGCACCCATGGGGAGGCTGGGACAGGGACTGTCTGTGCTTGAGTCTGCACTGGATCCTGGGCTGGGTTTGGGTGTTCCAGTTCCCAGAAAGAAGGCTGAGCGGGGAGGCGAGGACAGCGATGGTAAGACTGTTCCCCAGTTGGCTTCCCACGGGAGCCCCGGTGTCTGTGGAAACTTTGTCCTGGGCTATGGCTTGGGTCGCCTGGCCTGTCACAGGTAGGCTCTGGTGTGAGTGCTCGGAAGCACTAAATTCAGTGATTGGGCACAAAGAAGTAACAGTAGGAATGGGCTCCGTTGGGTAGCAAAGGGCAAAGGTCATCACTGCTCAGGTCGCAGGCTGTGGAGCATCAGGTTTAAAGCTGAAAGTCCTCATCTAAGATCCTAGCACATAGACACACTCTCCTACGTGCCTTCTTCGTGGAAGGCAGCTCTAATGGCAGTGCTGGCTAAACGTTTACGAGGGCAGGGCGTTTGCTGTCACTACCCTGACACTCAGTTATGTTCTTTTTTTTCTTTTTTTTTTTGTGGTACTGGGGACTGAACCTAGGGGCATTCTACCTCCGAGCTACACCCCCCATCCTATTTTTTATTCTTTCTTTTGAAACAGGGTCTCACTAAGTTTCAGAGGGCCTCACTAGGTAGCTGAGCCTGGCCACAAACCCGTGATCCTCCTGTATCAGCCTCCTAAGTACTAGAATTACAAGCATGCCCCACCACACCCAGTTATGTTCTCTGCCCCTTGGAGTCCTGTTCTTCCTCAGCCCCTTGATCAGAAAGGTTACACACCACCGAGTACTGAATACTGAGCATATGGCCAGGCCCTGGAGTTGGACAGTGCTGGGCTTGATACTCATTTCTGCCTCTTATCACCTGTGTGAACTTGAGCAAGTTATTTAACCTTTTCTGGGAGCGGGTGGTGGAACCGGGAATTGAATATACCCTGACCCTATTTTATTATTTTGAAACAGCTGAGTAGGTTATGTAATCTTGATCCTCGGTACTAGTTTCTGTCTTAGTCAGCTTGGGCTGCAACAGCAGATTATTATAGACTAGGTTTATACATAACATTTATCCTTTACAGTTGTAGAGGCTGGGAAATCCAAGTTCAAGGCTCGGGCAGATTTGGCAGCTAGTGAGGGCCCGCTTTCTGGTTCATAGACAGCCACCTTTTCTCTGAGTCCTCACATGACAAAAGGGGGAAGTGTCTCCCTAGGGCCTCCTTTACAAGGACACTAATCTCAAATTACAAAAGGTTATCATATTGGGATTAGGATCACAACATACAAATATTTTTTTTTTCAGTACTGGGGATTGAACCGAGGGGCATATTCTACCTTCAAGCTACACCCTCAGCCCTATTTTTTTATTCTTTATTTTGAAACAGGGTCTCACTAAGTTGTGGAGGACCTCACTAAGTAGCTGAGCCTGGCCGAGAACCCGTGATTCTCTTGTCTCAGCTTCCCAAATCCTGGGATTACAAGTGTGTGCCACCATGCCCGGCTACAACATACAAATTTTAGGAGATGTAAACATTCAACTTACAGCATAGTGATGTTGCCCTGAGCTTGCTCTGAAGATTCAATGGTGCCACCTTTAACTGGAGCAGTATGATGTTCTAATAATGATCAATAACTGTACTTGGTGGGCTTTACCCGGGCACCAATGCTTTATTGTGGTTCTCAGTTCTGTAATGAGTGTCCTGGTATGCTGCCCTGCAATTATCCCAGCATATTTATTAATCATATCCAGTACCTGCATTTTCTCACTCTTGTTGCATTTCTTTCTTCTTTTACAATTCAATCGTTCTTTCTATCTCCAAGCTATACCCCCAGCCTTTTTTACTTTTGTTTTGCAACAGGGTCACTAGGTTGCTAAAAGTCTCACTATGTTGCCGGATCTGTTCTTGAACCTGCAATCTTCCTGTCTCAGCTCTCAAATGCTGGGAGTTCAGGTGTGTGTGTCACCATGTCTGGCTCTTTTCTTCCTTTGATATTCTTTTTCTTTGACCTCATTTTGTTTCATTTCAGTCTTTGGTATGTTTAATCTTTTCTTTACTCTGTTTAGCATTTGTACTATACTTCCTTAGAATTCTTACAGGCCCTTTAGCAATTCTGTCTCTTAACATCAGCAAACCTTTGATTGTGCAAAGAAATGTCAACATGTAAAATATTCTTTTAAGTAAACAAATACATAGAAACTTGCAATTCTTTCTAACAAAGGCCTTACATTCATTTCAACACAGGAAACAAGTTTAATGTTGTACTTTGTATAAAAAAATTTTTTTTTCGGTACTAGAGATGGAACCCAGGGGCATTCTACCTCTGAGCTACACCCTCAGCCCTATATTTTATTCTTTATTTTCTCACTAAGTTGTGAGAGGGCCTCAGTAAGTAGCTGAGGCTGGCCATGAACCTGAGATCCTCCTGTCTCAGTCTCCCAAGTTCCGGGATTACAAGCGTGCATCACCATGCCCAGCTATACTTTGTATAAATTCCAAGTTTAATCTTTTTTATGGTACTAGGGATTGAACCCAGGGGCATTCTACCTCTGAGCCAAATCTCCCAGCCCTTTTTACTTTTGAAATAGGGTCTCACTAAAATGCTGAGGCTGGCCTCAAACCTGTGCTCCTCCTATCTCAGTAAGTGTAATCTTACCAAGTATTAAGCAAGTAACTCCAGAAACACATATGGTATTTAGAAATAGTCACTGTCAGTCGGACATGGTGGTACATTCCTGTAATCCCAGTACTTGGGAGGCTGAGACAGGAGCATAGCAGGTTCAAGGACAGCTTCAGCAATGTAGTGAGACTTAACAACTTAGCAAGTCCTTGTTTCAAAATAAAAAATAAAAAGGGCTGGGGATGTAGCTCAAAAGTAGAAAGGTCCCTGGGTTCAATCCCTAGTACTGATAGAAACAAAAAACAAAAACCTCACTATCTACAGGTCACCATTTGTAAAGTAAAGGTGTGGTTTTCTGGAATTGCTTGTGTAGTCATTTGCTGGAGAAATGCACATGACATCCCTTGCGTATTCCTTCACTGGAGAGATGCACTTGAACTTGGCTTGGGTTATGGCCAATCTGATCTATTGGTTGCTTTTTATTTCATCCATGAGATATTTCTTGGGAGGCTACAATGTGCAAAAATCTAGGGTAGATAGGCTGGAAGTCATGGAGAATGCATTTTGTATGCTGCTAGCATTTAAAATATCCTAAGAAAGAAAGAGGACATATCCATTCTAATACCGCAGAGATAATGCTGGCCACCTCGTTGCTCTCACGTAACCAATGTCCTCTGCTGCTTCCTGCAAACAGAACTCTCCTGTTATGGCAATGAGAACCCCTGGGAGAAACGCCTGTGCTTCAGAGAAACTGTGGTTCAGAAGTAAAGAGAGGGAGAAAGCTGTAAAAGCAGAACAGTTTAGGGGAATCAGACCAACCACACTGCTCCCACCTCAAACCCCAAGACAGCTGCTCCAGGCCTGGCATCCCGCAGCTGGCCCCAGCCTCAGAAACCTCCCACTGGACAAACTAAGATCAAGTTGGCATATTTGTTTGCAAATGTAATTGTTTTAGGAGGAGTTAAAGACCTATTGGTCCCTTGTATAAAACCAGGTGATGCATCTTCAATAGACTGAGTTGACTGAACTGAAGAGGAAGTGAATACTTTTGTAATGTGGTTGCTGGCTCTGTGAGGACTTAGCACCCCTGCTCTGATATGTACCACCTGGGTCATTTAAGAGAGGGGTCCAAGCTCTGTCCTTAGTGGACACAGTTAGCAGGGCTGGCTGCATAACTTGTGCGGCCAGAAGAAAATGCAAATGAGGTCCCTGTGTTTAAAAATTTTTGAGAATTTCAAGACAGCGACAGAAGAACATTAAACCAAGCACAAGGCCTTTTACTCCACGGCCCTATGAGTTGCTCAGGCCTTGCATCTATGATGCCGGCCCTGACAATGGTTTTTTCATGAGAGCTAGCTGGCACCTATGATGGGTATAATGGGGAAACCTCAACAGAAGATGGAATTGGAACTGTATCTTGAAAAATAAGTAGATTGTGTGTGTGTGTATATGTGTGTGTGTGTGTGTGTGTGTGTGTGTTACTGGGGATTGAACTCAGGGGCATTCTACCTCCGAGCTATACCCCCAAGCCCTATTTTTTATTCTTTATTTTGAAACCGAGTCTCACTAAGTTGCGGAGTGCCTCACTAGGTAGCTGAGGCTGGTCGCGAACCCGGATCCTCCGGTCTCAGCCTCCCGAATGCTGGGATTACAAGCGTGCGCCACCATGCC
>PVLC010042508.1:0-12921 GCA_004027655.1 Graphiurus murinus
GGGAGAGAGGGAGAGAGGGAGAGAGGGAGAGAGACTCCAGAAAAGAACTGGATTCTTTTTTATGGCTTCAGCTTGGAAGTCCCAGAGCAGCCCGTCTGCCATTCTCCTACACACACACTTTTGAAAAATACAACCTGCCGGGTTCTTTTCATGGCTCCTAGGTAAAAATATATCATCAAAGGTCCCTAGCAAAGGCAGAGTTTGGACAACAATGTGCAGAAACCCCGCATGTTTCCACAACAGAACAGTTTGCTCCTAGGACCAACTCCCCCCCGGGGTCGGTGACTAGAGGCCCCAGAAAAATGTTTGTTGAAGACAAACCTGTCCTTGGACGGCGGCTCCCCAGGAGGCCCTGGCAGAGGGGAGACTGTGGATCCAGTCCTGGTTGCCCACGGCCCTGGGGGAGCAGGGACCCCACAGCCCTTAACAAGTTCGGGGGGACATGCTCTTACCTGGGGAGGTGGAAGGGGCAGCTCACGGCCCCAGTGGATCCCTCGGAGCCTCCCTGAACCCACAAAGCTTTCTCCCATGGATAAAGCCGAGTGTACCTGGAGACCTTGGGGCGGGAGGCTGGTGGAGGGAACCTTCTGGAAGATCACCCAGAATCACACAGATCATGTCTCACTGGGGGAAGGCTGTGTTCTCTTTATTGCTTATTTAAAAACAAAAACAAACAACAACAAAGAAAACAACCAAGGACCTACTGTATGTATTCCGGATCCTGGAAAGAATGGGGTATATATTTACTGAGGAGTCACTGTTAGGCAATTATAATCCAGTGTTTTGCGAGTTCTAATGGGGGAATGGAGGTGGTGGTGGGCGTGTCCAGGGTCAGCCTCTAACTTGGCCTGCAGATCAGGAGGGCTGCCTGGAAGAGGTGAGGTATGGGAGGAATCTCGAAGCTGAGAAGGAGTTAAGTAAGCACAGAAGAGGTGGGAGTGGGGAGGAGACACTGAGGCAGAGACAGGTCTGGTGGGGGCTCCAGAGACCCAGAGTGGGACCCCAGCCCCCCGATGCAGGGATACCGTGCGGCTTTGATCACACCACTGCTGAGAATATTGTGCCCGTTGGACAGGTGGCCACCAGCACCTTGCTGGGCCAGGGGTGTCCCCCCCTCAGTGTAGAGGCTGAGGATCTCTGAGTGTCCTGGGCATTGGGCTGGAGACTGCGGGGAATCGGGGATGAAATAGGAAGAGAGGCGCTGGGTGAACACGCAGCCGTGGGCTTGGAAAGCATGCAAGGTTTTCACAAGGCAGGAACTGGGATGGAGAGGGGAAGGAAGAGGCAGTGGAGGCTGAGCTGAGGCTGGGGTGACCGGGAGACGGGAGGCTGTGCGTGTGCTCCTGTGTATGTGGGCACGTGTGTGGTGGGGGGTTTGCTAGTTGGGGATACAGTGCTCATGTGGGTACACACACACACACACACACACACACACACACACACACGTCAGTCACTTCAAGTGGCCGGTGGGAGGGCTCTTTCCCTCCACACACTGTTCTTTCTATAGCCAGGAGGATGACCCCAGATCACAACCTGAAGGGACCACAGGGACCACAAAGAACAGCGTGGCCAGACGTGGTGGCGCGTGCCTGGACACCTGTAATCCCAGCGCTTGAGAGGCTGAGACAGGAGGATCGCAGGTTGGAGGCCAGCCTCGACAACTCCACGCCGTGTCTTTTCAGGAGGAACCTACAGTTTACACCCTGGTCCGGCCATTCTTGCAGAACAGGGACAGGGCTACTAGGAGACCCTGGAGGAATTTGGCGAGGAAGGAACGGTGGGCAGAGGAGGGGCAGCCTATGCAGAGGCCCTGTGGTTAGTTAAGATGAACTGAGGCGTCTGGCGTCGTTTGAGAGCGGAGTGTGCAGTGTAGTTTCCCATCAGGAAACTGATTCTGACCTGGCTGCCATACTGAAGGGTTTTGTGACTTTATCATATGACCGTCAAGACCCAAACGGCCCACGGAGGGCAGCGGTGGTCAGTCTGGTGTGCTGATGGGAGGCAGGGTGGCTCAATGGCTAAGAACAAGCCCGGAGTCTGCTCTGTTTAAGTCCCAGATCTGCGTCTCTTTGCTGTGTCTCCTTGGGGTAGCGATGTGACCTCCCTCTGCTGCATCTTCTTCATCAGTGAAATGGAGGAATCTAGAATCAGAGCCTGGAGAGGAGCTCGTGATGGAATTCACCGCCCTGGTCCTGCTTTTGAAGTAGCTGAAATACAGGCTAGATGACCATTTGCTGAGTAAAGGGATGTGGGGGAGTCTGGCACGTAAGTGCTCAGTTAGTATTCACATGCTACCGGGCGTGGTGGTGCATGTTTGTAATCCCAGTACTTGGGAGGTTGAGACCAGAGGATCGCAGGTTCGAGGCCAGCCTCAGCTACTTAGGGAGGCCCTCCGCAACTTAGTGAGACTCTGTTTCAAAAATAAAGAATAAAACATAGGGCTGGGGGTGTAACTCAAAGATAGAATGCCCCTGGGTTCAATCCCCAGTACCACACACACACACACACACACACACACACACACACACACACAAAAGTTCATGTACATTCAGGTGGCATGGGCTGGGGCGGAGAGAGGATGGAATTTTGGGGGCCGTCATGGAAGCCCAGGCCACAATCCTGATTGAAGGCTGAGACTATGGGGAGAGAATTCGGAGGGCAGACTTGAGGGAGAACCGGCGGGCATCGTTTAAACAGAGGATTAGATAAACTAACATACAGGAAAGGGTTCCGTAAACTGTACACATCCGAGGATGATTACAATTAGGGCTATTTCCATCAGCTTTATTTCTTAGGGCCTTTCAGCCTCAGCTCTCCAGAGAGAAGATGCCATTTAATTCTCCCAGATCAAATATTTAACAAACACAACATTGAATAAACCCAGCCTTGCCTATTTAGCACGCACTCGGTATTTTTAGTTGCCGCGTGAAACTCCAGAGATTTACCACCTTGGCAGACGTAATTCTCTGCCTGAGACTGCTTATCTGTAGCAGGGCTGAGCACACACTGCCTGGCCAAGATCACGGAACCTGGAGCTCAGCTGCCTGGTGTGGATCCAGCCCTGTGGCTGCGTCTGTGCGCTCGGGCCAGCCACTCACCCCCTCTGGGTCCCCGCTGGCAAAATAAACAGGATCCCAGCAATTCCTCCTGGAGCTGTTGTGAAGACTCATTAGGACGGGATCTGGCATGCACACTCGCTTCTCATCACCATCTCATCACTAGTGTCATCGTCATCACGGTGTCATATGATGACATGGTGTGTCGTCAGTCTCCAACCATCTCTGTTACCATCCTCACCATCATGATATTCACCATCACAATTACCAATCACCACGATCGCCATCTGCAATATCATCACCACCACCATCACCACCACCATCTCGGTTATCACCACCGTCATCATCATCAGCATCATCACCGCCATCATCTCTGTCATCATCAACACCATCATCAATCACCACGATCAGCATCTCTTCCACCACCACCATCATGATCTTCACCATCACAATCGCCAGTCACCATGATCACCATGTGCAATATCATCAACACCACCATCAGCACCACCATCTCTGTCATCATCACCACCACCAATCACCACGATCAACATCTCGTCCACCACCACCATCATCATGATCTTCACCATCACAATCGCCAATCACCATGATCGCCATCTGCATTATCATCAATACCACCATCAGCACCACCATCTCTGCTATCATCACCACCACCAATCACCATCATCACCACCATCACCTCATCACTAGTATAGTTGTCATCACTGTGTCATTATGATGACTGACATGGTGTGTGTCACAGCCCCCAACACCTTCACCATCTCTGTCATCACTATCACCATCACCACCATCATGATATTCACCATCACAATTACCAATCACCACGATCGCCATCTGCAATATCATCACCACCACCATCTCGGTTATCACCACCGTCATCATCATCAGCATCATCACCGCCACCATCTCTGTCATCATCAACACCATCATCAGTCACCACGATCAACATCTCGTCCACCACCACCATCATCATGATCTTCACCATCACAATCGCCAATCACCATGATCGCCATGTGCAATATCATCAATACCACCATCAGCACCACCATCTCTGTCATCATCAACACCATCATCAGTCACCACGATCAACATCTCTTCCACCACCACCATCATCATGATCTTCACCATCACAATCGCCAATCACCATGATCGCCATGTGCAATATCATCAATACCACCATCAGCATCACCATCTCTGTCATCATCAACACCATCATCAATCACCACGATCAACATCTCTTCCACCACCACCACCATCATGATATTCACCATCACAATCGCCAGTCACCATGATCACCATGTGCAATATCATCAATACCACCATCAGCACCACCATCTCTGCTATCATCACCACCATCAATCACCATCACCACCGCCATCACCTCATCACTAGTATCGTTGTCATCACTGTGTCATTATGATGACTGACATGGTGTGTGTCACAGCCCCCAACACCTTCACCATCTCTGTCATCACCACCATCTCTGTTATCACCATCACCATCACCACCATCACGATCTTCACCATCACAATTACCAATCACCATGATCGCCATCTGCAATATCATCAATACCACCATCACCATCACCTCATCACTAGTATCATTGTCATCACTGTGTCATTATGATGACATGGTGTGTCGTCACAGCCCCCAACACCTTCACCACCTCTTATCACCATCAGCATCACCATCTGTTATCACCAGCATCACCACCATCATCATGATCTTCACCATCACCATCTCCACCACCACCACCGTCAACACCACCATCTTCATCACCATATCATTAATTACCATCAGCATCCTCACCACCACCACCATTCACCTCACCACCGTCACCATCACCACCGCCATCACCGTGACGGTGACGGAGATCACCAATAAAGTATACAGACCCGAAAGCCCGCCCTTCCACATCAGTCATCCTGAGGCGAGAGTGAATAAAAGATAGAGTCACATGTTTAGCCGCCCAGAAGCGGAAGCTGCCTCCGAGACATGAGGTCGCCTGTATAAGTCATAACCTGTTTATGTGACTGTGTCCCCAACCAGGAAGTGAGGCACTCGGCATGAATTCAGTTTATTCAAGTCTATATCCAGTTTTTGAAGTTCCTGAGATGCATGCCAAGCTACTATGTGCTGAATGAAGGAATGGGTAGATGAATGGTTGGTTTTACGCCAAACTCATGGGCCTCCAGGTGTGATCTAAGGAGTCCGGAGAGCCCCTAAGAACCTTCCAGAAGGTTCTGGAAAGCCTCCCTTTCCTATCCATATCTGTGTGAGGCCAGGTTTTCTTCATGGACCCCAGCCAGCCAGGAGCTGGGAGAACCTAGACATCCTGCTCAGGCTTTAAGAAGAATTACAACAATGCCAAGCCACATCTCTTTTTAGTATTCGTTGGTTGTGCAAAAGTCTCGTGATTCTTCCCTGTTACTTTCCTCATTTGTAATGGTTCCATTAGTGCTATTTGTAAATGAACAAGCGCACGTTTTTAAGTAACGTTTCCATGTGAATTTCTAATGTGGTAGCTTTTATTGCTAGAACCCACATAACAGAAGCTCTCTGGGGTCTTCCATCATTGAAGAATGTAAACGGTCCTGAGGCCAACAACCAGGAGAATCAGACAGAGGCGTGCACGTGGACCCTTGGCTTCCAGAACTCAGTCTACAGTGGGGTTTCTGGGCTCGGCTCCGCAGTGGGCACGGCTGACCCTGGCCAGGGAGGGCTTCCGTGGCCCCAGCTGACCAGTGCTGACTGAGAAGGGGTGCTGACACCCCCCAGTGAGCAGCTCCCAACGCACAGCACACTGACTCCCCTCCAGAAGCCGCAGGCTGAGCCTAACCGTCGGTGCCTTGCTTCATGGGCTATTAATCTCCCCCGTGTCAGGACAGAGTGCCTGGCCCAGGTCCACTGGCCCGTCTGCTTTGGAAGCTGCTTTATCGTCTCTTTACTTTGGCCCTAAAGAGCGCCGTGCTGCTAATTAAAGCAGCCTTTACTCCAGCACTCTCTGGAGAGAGGGCAACCCGGAGCCATTACGCCGCGGGCTGGGCTGTGTCTCCTCCTAATGGTGTCCTTTCTGAGACAAGGGCAGGAAGACGAATTCTCCGAGAATGCCCCGGGGTGGGACAGAGTACATCGATGTATTCATGTGGGGGTTAAGAATGCAGGCATCAGAATTGGCTCCTGTGTGCTGTGCACATTGGCTGTGTGGCCTTGGGCAGGTCTCTGAGCCTCTCTGGTCCTGGCTGTCTGCCCTTGTGCAATGGGGGTCATCTTCACCGTGACCCTGGAGGACTGTTAAGGGGAGAGAGTGACGCTCCTGTCCCAGCATGATCAGCATCCCCTGGTCAGGGCGTAGAGCTGCTAACCAGTGCCCAATACTGCCTCTGAGAAGAGACGATTGCTGCTGTAGTAACCCTTCCCAACAACTGTAAGGGTAAGGGAAAAAGAACCCAAGGCTCAGAGAGGTAAAGTTAGTATCCAAGGTCACACAGCCCTGAAGAGGCAGAGCCGGGATTTGAACCCAGTTTGTGGCTCTGCAGAGTCCGTAGGTGCTCGACCTGCAACGGGGGAGCTGGAGCCGGTTGCTAGGCAATGGAGGGCTTGGTGGTCCCTTGCTTCCCACTGAGATTCCATCTCCCCTCCTTCCTTCTCCCTCCTAGCAAGCCGCTGCTGTTTATTTGATAGGGGGCCCAAGGAGCAGAGGCGCAAAGCTCAGGGCAGGCGTGACCCTCTCGTCTCTACTTCTCCCCTGATTTCTGTCCCCGAAAGGCAGAAGCGATTGGCAGACTTTCCTCCCCCGCCCCAGCAGCAGCCCCACCGCACGCAGCTTTAAAGTGATCTAAAGGCACTTCAAATTGTTATTTTGTTTTTCCAGGAAGGATATCAGTTGGAAGGACAAGAGGGTTTTTTTTGGGGGGGGGCCTGTTTTGATTTGCATTGAATGAAGGGCTGATATTATGAGAACCAGGTGTGGAATGAATGAAGTGGGAGGGGGTGGGGAGCGGGAAGGAGTTCCAGCGTTAAAAAGAGTCAGAAAAATGGTCCAATTATGGTGTTGGGTGGAGGGAACAAAGAGCTGGAGCTCACCTTGAAAACGAACAAGGTGGTGGGGACGGGGCGCCCTCCAGATCAAGGACTGCCACAGAAGAGGGGGAGGGAGCTGCAGCCAGATGAGGAACAGATAAGGGGCGTGTGTGTGTGTGTGTGTGTGTGTGTGTGTGTGTGTGTGTGTGTGAGAGAGAGAGAGAGAGAGAGAGAGAGAGAGAGAGAGAGAGAGAGAGAAAGAAAGAAAGAATCAGATCTATAGAGAGAGGTGGAGAGAGAGGTAGAGAAGCAGAGAGACAGAAGAGAGACAGAGAGAGAGACAGAAAGACATTGTGTGTGTGTGTGTGTGAAACAAAGAATCAGATATATATAGAGAGAGGTAGAGAGAGAGGTAGAGAAGAAGAGAGACAGAGAGAGATACAGATAAAGACAGAGAGACACAGGGGACCGATTTTGTGTGTGTGTGCATGTGTGTGTGTGTGTGTGTATGTGTGTGTGTGTGTGTGTGTGTCAGAGACAGAGAGAAAAAAAATATATATATACACACAGTGGTGGAGGCAGAAAGACATAGGGGGCAGATAAGGTGTATGTGTGTGTGTTAGAGAGGGAGAGACAGAATCAGATATATAAAGAAAGACAGACCCGGGTGTGGTGGTGCACGCTTGTAATCCCAGCATTTGAGAGGCTGAGACAGGAGGATCCAGGTTTGTAGCCAGACTCAGCTGCTTAATGAGGCCCTCTGCAACTTTGTGAGACCCTGTTTCCAAATAAAGAATAAAAAAATAGGGCTGTGGGTGTAGCTTGGAGGTGAATGTCCCTGGGTTCAATCCTCAGTACTGCAAAAAAAGAAGAAAAAAAAAGAGAGATAGAGAGAGAGAAAGAAAAAGAGAGGGAGACAAACAGAGGGAGGGAGAGAGAGCAAGAGAGCGGGGGTGGGAGGGTGGGAGGGAGAGGCCCGGGCAGACCCAGGCAGGGGAAGGCGGCGGCGGGAGGCCCCCAGAGAACCCAGGTCCAGTCCCAACAGAGACACAAGTGGTCTCTGTTCTGCACATCTGTCCCAAAGCCTGTTTCCCACCCTTCAAGCCCAGGAACCGCCACTTGTGGAGTCAGAGCCCTCACTCCTGTCGGGATGCCCTGCCCAGGTGTCCCCCTTGCCTGTGATCGAGGCTGAGGACCAAGACAAGAGCGTGTCCTCAGATGCCCCCCAACCCCACAAGAGGAGTGTGTGCACAGGTCAGAGGAAGACCAGAAGGTTCCAAGGGACTTGCTGTACGACTCGGGCAAACTTACCCAGCTACTCTGAACCTCAGTTTTCCCACCTATAAAATGGGGAGGGTCACGCCCGTCCTTCCTGCCCCCCCCAGGACTGACCTGAGACCAAACTGAGACTCTAGTTCTGAGCAGGCTTCCCAAGGGAAAACAGCAACAACAAATGTGTATGGAAGAGAGCCAGGCATGGTAGTGCACACTTGTAATCCTGGTACTGGGGAGGCTGAGACAGGAAGATCTCAGGTTCAAGGCCAACCTCAGTTAGTAGTGAGATTCATCAACCTAGCCAGACCCTGTTTCAAAATAGAAATAAAATAAGACTGGGGGTGGTGTAGCTCAGAGGTAGAATGCCTCTGGATTCAATCCCCAGTAACACACACACACACACACACACACACACACACACACACACGTGCACACATACACTTGTATATGGAGGCAGGAAATCCCACATACTCTCTGTGGATGCCCAAGCCCCTGATGACTCTCTGATCCCCTCTCACCCCCGAGGAGTCGCTCTGCCCAGGAGAAGTGTCATCGTACTCTCAGGCTGAAAGAAGAAACTACTCTGAAAATTTATTTCTGATCCTATTCCAGAGAAAACCCCCTAAAACGGGCCATGAAACTCAATGGGCAGAGGAACAGTAATGATACTATAATAGTAATGGCAATAAAAAAGAAAAAACAGAGCCATTGGCACCAACCAGCATAACGTATGGCCATGGAGCTGCCCTGCGATGGCTTCTCTCCCCGGCATGCACTGCGCGGCTTGGTCTTGGGTACCAGTTTGCAAATGGGCTGATGACTGCGGGGAAACTTCTCTTTGTACAAATGGCTTTCTGCTTCTCCTGTATCCCCCCCCCCCCCCCGCCCCGGTCCCTCCCTGTTCATCTTGAGATGGATTCTCTTTTTGTTGTTATTTTGTTTTGTTTTGCAGCGCTGGGGACGGAACACCCTGGACTTCACACGTCCCAGGAAAAGGCCCAGCCACTGCGCCCCACCCTGGCTCTGTTATGGAACCCCAAAGAAAAAGGCTCATCAGGACTGTCACCTTGTTTTCAGTGTGAGCATCCCTCCCACCTCCTTTGAAGCGAGCCCGCAGAACTTACAGCTGGAAGCAAATGACACGACCAGCGATAATCCCCGTGACGGTGGAGAGCCAGGTGTGCCCTCCCGCTCGGGCCTGGGGGGGGGGGGCAGCGGTTTGGTTATTGCTTGCTAAATCAACGGGTGCTGTAGCAGTCCAGCTGCTGCCTCAGTTTCCCTATTCTGCAGTCTGCACTGGAAGCTGAAACACAAAAGACAGACAAACACAGACACAAACACAGACACAGACACACCTCTCGAGGGGAATAATGTTCAACTTTATTAGGCGAAGATAGGGTTTTTATATGCTTAGAAAAGCAAATATGACCCCAAATACGTGGGAAACAGTCATTATCTAAAAAATTCCCCAAGACCAGGTGGAGACAATCAGGCTCTGAAGAAACCTCTGTTATTTTCTTGGAGTTATTTATGCTTTATCTAACTACCCCCTTACAGGGAAAAGCAGGCAACACAGACTACAAACTTTCACACTAGTTTTCTCAGGAGTAACAAACTTTATCACCTCCAAGGTTATACATGCACAACGGGCACTACAGAAACTGGCTGAGTTTCTAATTGCTCAAATGGCCTTGACAACAAGCAGTCATCTTTGGCTCTGAGTCTTTTGAATTTAGTAAAAGTTTTCCATGCTTCCCACAAGGGTGCGGCAGGGAGCGGGTTCCTCTGGGCATCTCCTTCCTTGTGGGCTGGAATTTGCCAGAAGCAGGACATGGAATCGCTTTAGGAGCAAGGCTCTTCTGAATGGAAGGGCTGAGCTACAGATGGTCGGGGTCCAGGAGTCTACAGGGTCCTGCAAGAGCTCAGCACGACGCTTTCTTTGGGTATTTTTTATTCTTATTTCTATTTATTTATTTATTTTTTGCAGTACTGGGGATTGAACTCAGGGGCATTCTACCTCCGAGCTATACCCCCAGCCCTATTTTTTATTCTTTATTTTGAAACAGGGTTGCAGAGTGCCTCACTAGGTAGCTGAGGTTGGCCGCAAACCCGGATCCTCTGGTCTCAGCTTCCCGAATGCTGGGATTACAAGCGTGCACCACCACGCTTGGCTTCTATTTTTATTTTTATTTACTTATTTTGCAACAGGTGGGACCTAACAAAAAGAAAAAGAAAGGGGGTTTATTGGGCCTCCCAGAGGTTCAGTAATGCCCACAAAAACATTGTGTATGGGACTGGGATTGGTCTTGGACCCCGGTATTGTTCCTGGAGTTCTAGGCCAGAAACCTGACTTGCGGGGGTCTGAACAAACCAGGTCTGGTCCCTTCCTGGAAAAACCAAGCAGAGGAGGTCTCAGTGAAGAGCAAGATGGGGAGGGTCACCAGCCCAGCCACCCGGGGACAGCAAAGCAAGGTCCAGCATCTAGGCCCCAGAAGGGAGCTTTAGGCTTAAAGGGATGGCGCGCGCCGTAACAGTCGTGATCCAACTCTGGTCTGGTCTATCATCCGTTCAGTTCCCTTCTGCAGGTGACTCTGGAGAAGCCCCGTCAGTTCAGAGGGACGTTTCCACTTGTTTGTCTATCAGATCTGTGATCCTGGAAGCGGGTGGCCCAGTGCTCATGAGAAGACGGCTCCTGCTTTGGGGTGACAGCGTCACTGGGACTAGCCCTGGAGATTGCAAACCCTGCCCCAGTCTTCACCAGGAACGGGCTCGGCGAGGGGGATCTGGGCAGGACGACGGCCCTGTGTCCTCTTCAGCACCCCTGACTGCATCGCCCTGAGGCTGAGGCTCGTGGGAGGCACTGGCCAAGGTGCGTCTTTGTCGTGGATTCCCTGGATGACCTCGGGCAATTCCTGGGTCTTCCTTGGGATCCAGTTTCCTTCTCTGCCAAATGGGGCCAATCTTGAGGTGAATGTGTAGCGCTCCTATCACCTGGCCCGGAATACAATAACCTCCCTTGAAACATTTTTAGATGAATGTGCTGTGTTTTCTGTAAGAACCCTTCCTGTTTCATTCTTTTTTTTTTTTCTTTTTTTGCGGTACTGGGGATTGAACTCAGGGGCATTCTACCTCCGAGCTATAACCCCAGCCCTATTTTTTATTCTTTATTTTGAAACTGGGTCTCACTAAGTTGCGGAGTGCCTCACTAGGTAGCTGAGACTGGCCGCGAACCCGGATCCTCCGGTCTCAGCCTCCCAAATGCTGGGATTACAAGCGTGCGTGCCACCACGCCCGGCCTTCCCGTTTCATTCTATGCAAGTTAGCTGTGAGGCTGAGGCAGCCGGACCGAGGGTGTTTTGCTCATTTCTGGGTCCTCTCCACTTGGGGCAGGGCATGTGTTTAGTCAGCCCTGGAATTGTATTGGGTTGAAAGTACAAACATAACAGCGGGGATGGAAGGACTACATATAAGCTCTATTTCAAAAGTACCAAGAGGCTCGCCAAGGCTGTGAGCATGTAGGTCTCTAGCGCGCCAAACTTTGTTATGTTGTATGATTATAGTGCACCCATAAAAGTGTATTTTATTTATTTATTTATGTATTTATTTATTTTGGTACTGGAGATTGAACTCAGGGGCATTCTACCTCCAGCTACACCCCCAGCCCTAGTTTTTATTCTTTATTTTGAAACCGAGTCTCACTAAGTTGCGGAGTGCCTCACTAGGTAGCTGAGGCTGGCCACGAACCCGGATCCTCTAGTCTCAGCCTCCCTAATGCTGGGATTACAAGCGTGCACCACCATGCCCAGCTAAAAGTGTATTTTAAAAAGTACAAAGAGACCAGGCATGGTGGTGCACGCTTGTAATCCCAGCATTTGGGAGGCTGAGACCGGAGGATCCGGGTTTGCAGCCAGCCTCAGCTACCTAGTGAGGCCCTCGGCAACTTAGTGAGACCCTGTTTCAAAATGAAGAATAAAAAATAGGGCTGGGGGTGTAGCTCGGAGGTAGAATGCCCCTGGGTTCAATCCCCAGTGCTGAAAAAAAAAAAAAAAAAGTACAAAGAGGTTTTTCAGGCAACCGTGTTGAACATGCAAAGTGTCTCAAAAAGAGGATGTACCGGGAAAAATAATTAGTGAGTAATTAAACAGCAAGGACATCAAGCGTGCTTCCTCCATTCTGATCACTTTACACAGAGAGATCCATTTAGTCCTCAAAACAATCTTCGAGGATTTCCATCTTACAGATGAGGCAGCTGAATCCCAGAGAGGGTGAGTAACTTGTCCAGCGTCACACAGCAGGAAGGGTGGTAGAGAAAGGACCTGGACTCCAGCAATTCTTTTTTTTTTTTTTTGGTTTTTTTTTTTTGGCGGTACTGGGGATTGAACTCAGGGGCATTCTACCTCCGAGCTATACCCCCAGCCCTATTTTTTATTCTTTATTTTGAAACCGAGTCTCACTAAGTTGCGGAGTGCCTCACTAGGTAGCTGAGGCTGGCCGAGAACCCGGATCCTCCGGTCTCAGCCTCCCGAATGCTGGGATTACAAGCGTGCGC
>PVLC010042509.1:0-12920 GCA_004027655.1 Graphiurus murinus
AGACTGGCCTGGAACCTGTCATCCTTTGTCTGCTGAGGCTGGCCTTGAACCTGTGATGTTCCTGTCTCAGCCTCCCAAGTACTAGGATTACAGGTGTGTACCACCATTCCTGCTTCACCCTGTTCTCTGTCTCTCTCTCTCTCTCTCTCTCTCTCTCTCTCTCTCTCTCTCTCTGTATCAGGGATGGAACCCAGGGACGTTCTACCTCCAAGCTACATCCCCAGCCCTTTTTATTTTTGCTTTAAAACAGGGAGGCTGAGACCGGAGGATCCGGGTTCGCGGCCAGCCTCAGCTACCTAGTGAGGCACTCCGCAACTTCGTGAGACCCAGTTTCAAAATAAAGAATAAAAAATAGGGCTGGGGGTGTAGCTCGGAGGTAAAATGCCCCTGAGTTCAATCCCCAGTACCGCAAAAAAAAAAAAAAAAAAAAAAAAAACCAGGGTCTTGGTAGGTTGCTAAGGCTGTCCTTGAACCTGTGATCCTCCTGTCTCAGCGTCCCAAGTACTGAGATTACAGGCATGCTCTGCCATGCCGGGCCTTCATCTGTTCCTGATTGTGACTTTAGAGAGGTTGTCTCTCCTCTAGTGTTTCCTGATCACTGAAATGGGTTTGAGGGCTGAGGCGGGCTTGTCCTCCATCTCTGGAGGACAGGACTGGCCAGGCACAGCGGGCAGCACTTCACGGAGGACCCAGTGCTGTCCACGCCTGCACTGACGCCATCGTGTCCCCGAGGAGTCACCTCCTGCTTCCCAGAGAACCAGGAAGCCCAGACCAAGGCCTGTCTTAGCTGTCTCAGAAGGAAGCCGGGTTATGGAACCCATGGCAGCCCCTTGCCCCAACACACACGCGCGTGCACACACACACACACACACACGCACACACACACACACGCACACACAGAGGAGTGATGTGTGTGGTGGTGAGGAAAGCCATGCGCTGTGCCCATGCACCAGGCTCTAGTCCCTGTGCCACACACAAGAAGGAAACTGCGCGCGGCCAGCCCGCTCTCCTCCTGCGCCTGCGCAGTGTGGCAGGACCAGCCTCAGGGGCTCCCCCGTAGCAACCTTATCACTGATCCTCGGAATTCCCACCCGGGAGTCCTTGGTTGGTGGCCAGAGGTCTTGGGCAGCCGGCTCTTCTGTCGAGGAGTAAAGGAGGCCCCTGCAGTTTGTTCTCTGCCTGCAGCTGATGATCTTCCCGACATGCCTGCATTCACGGTGGCCATCAGTCTTGGTGGCTCTGGACGAGACATCCCTTAAATATAACTGAAGTGCATCGTCAGGGACTGCAGACAGGCAAGGCGTGCGGAGAAACTGAACAGGCCCCAAGTTACGCGTGGGGGCCACCCACTTGGAGGAAGCTTGGCACCTCGGTTTAGTTCCACACATGGAGACCCTTTCTCCTACAGGAGGAAGGCAGGATCTCGGGCAACGGAAGACTCAGTTTGCCCTGCTCTGGCTTAGCAGTACTTCTACTCTGAGATCCCAGGAGAAATTGCACATGTGCCACAATTTTTCTCCTCCCTGTGGTAGCTTGGCAAGACCATGGAACCTGAAAAGAGGCAGAGAAGCCAGCCCCCTCTGTGTCCCCTGAACGGACCCCCCAGGTGCTCTGTGCTTCAGTTTTTCCATCTGCAATCTGAGGACCGTAGTATATAATGGCATTTCAGGGTCTCCCCAAGACAGATGCCAAAGTGTTTGGAAAGGGATGCCACACTGTGTGGTGAAGGTTAGGTATTCTCTTTCCCTCAGTGTGTGTGTGGGGGGGGG
The DNA here is from genome assembly GCA_004027655.1 of Graphiurus murinus. NCBI lineage: Eukaryota > Metazoa > Chordata > Mammalia > Rodentia > Gliridae > Graphiurus > Graphiurus murinus. The sequence continues at coordinate 1,770 of PVLC010042509.1, forward strand.
GATAAAAAAAAGTACAAGTAAGACCTCAGCCCTCAAAGCCAAGTTAGTTCACGACACAAAGCCAAAAGCAGACCTGGAGGGTTGTGGCCGGGATTCTTGGCGAGGAGACCTTTGAAGTGAGGGCTTCCTCCTCCTCCTCCGACGTGCTGGCAGCTCCCCCAGCCCTGCCTGATGAAAGGGAACGCAGGCTCTGTTGTGGTTTGACACTTGCCCCAGATGTCAGGTTGCAACTCTGTTCAGCAATTAGCTCTCCGAGGTGGCAGCTGTGCGGAGTGGGGAAGGTCAAGGCGTGGAACCCGGGTCCCCAGGTCCCAGGAGCAGCCGTGCACCACGCTAGCCGAGCACCGTCGGGGGAGCTACTCAGCTTCTCCTGTAAAGTGGGGGTGATCCCAGCACAGGCCTTCTTCTTAGGGGGGCCAGAATTAGCAAGGAAATATATGGCATGCCCAGATAAATTTGAATTTCAGATAACAAATAATCTTTCAGGACAAGTCTAGCCCATGGAATATTTGGGATATACTTACACTAAACATACCATTCAATGTTTGTCTGGAACTTGAACTTAATGGGCCGTCCTGCATTTTACCTGGCCATCCGGCTCCCTCAGGAGACTGCGGGAGGAGCCACCTGGGTGAAAGGGCTTCCAAACTGCAGGTTGGGGGGATTCTGAAAAGATGGGGAACGGTAACTATAGCAACCAAACGGGTTTGCCACGTTGGGCCTCCTAAGCAACCCCTTTCGTCTCTACCCCACTCCAGGGAATAGCTTCTGCCCCTTCCCAGGGTCCTGGAGACACCCACGGGGGTGTCTGTCCTCTCCCCAGTCAGCCATAACAAAGTACCAGAAATGGGTGTCTTAACAGAAAGGTGCTTTCTCCCAGTCAGGAGACTCGCAGACAACACCTTCTCACTGTGTCCTCTGCGTGTGCTCCTGGAGAGAGAGAGACAGATCGATTCCCTCCTCCTCCTCCTCCTCCTCCTCCTCCTCCTCCTCCTCCTCCTCTTACTCCTCCTCCTCCTCTTACTCCTCCTCCTCTTCTTCCTCTTCCTCTTCTTCTTTTCAGTACCACTGGAGATTGAACCCAGGGGCATTCTACCACTGAGCTACACCCCCAGACCTATTTTTTATTCTTTATTTGGAAACAGGGTCTCATTCAGTTGCAGAGGGCCTCAGTAAGTAGTTTCGGCTGACTTCGAACCTGGGGTCCTCCTGCCTCAGCCTCCCAAATGCTGGGATTCCACATGCGCCACCACGCCCGGCTTCCCTTCCTCTTCTTCTAAGGCCGTCTTTCTCTCTGGTGAGGGCCCCGCCCCGCCACCTCTTTTACCCTTAGTTACCTCATAAAGATCCCCATCCTGAGTCACAGCGGGGGTGAGGAATTCAGCATAGGGATTTTGAAGGGGTGCAACTCAGCCCATAGCACCCCTCCCTTGTCCATGTGATGGACACCCGGGACGGTGCCAGGCAGTCTCAAAAGGACAGTGAGATGGCGCTGATAAAACTCTGAGGTGGTGGGCACTGAGTGGGGGCACCTGCTAGCTCCCACCGCCACCCTCTCACCTGCCCTCTGCCGTGCCAGGCGGCCTTCTGAGGGGGAGGCTGGCTCTCCTCCATCGCTCTCGACATTCAAGGCTATTGGCCGTGCCAGCTGTTACCCCCAAACCCCCAGAACCCACCTGCCTTCCGTTTCCCAAACCCTGCTGGATATCCTCTCTTACAATGGGAAGTTGGTCACGGTCCCTGTTCTCAAAATGCAGCGGAGAAATAGACAAATTGATGCCTCTGGTCCATGCCCTCCCAGCCCCCAGCCAAGGTCTCCCTGAGGCAAGACCAGTGCTGAGGTAGGGTCTCTGCTCCGCCCCATTGGGACTTTAGGTTAGTCCGCTTTTCCATTGCTGTGACCAAAATACAACTTAGAGGAGGAGCGATTTATTTGGCTCAGAGTTTCAGGGGTCAGTCCACAGTGGGCCGGCTCCAAGCAGAAGCCACGGCAGCAAGGCACGGTGGAGGGCGCTGCTCTCACATCCTGGAAAGCAGCTAGACGCAGAGAAAGACGGGACGTGACCAAGGACAGATAGAGTCCCCAAGGCCACGACCACCTTGCCCAGCCACCTCCTGCCTTCCTAAATCACCAGCCAGTTACTCCATGCAAATGACTCATCCTTCGTGGATCTATCTGCTGAGGGATCAGAGCCCTGATTCCATGGTTTCAGCTCTGAATACTGTTGCACTGGGAACATGCTTTCAACACGTGAGACTCTTGGGGCGATATTCCCAGCCCAGGCCACAACGAGACCCCGGTGATGACGACGATGACTGATGACAATGATTGAGGACAGTGATTGATGACAATGATTGACGGTGATGACGAGGATGACAATGACGACGACAATGACGATGACAACTCTACCAGGGATTAAACTCAGGGGCAGTCGACCTCCAAGCTGCGCACACCCCCCGGACCTTTTTTATTTTCTATTTGTGAAACAGGATCTCACTAAGTTGATGAGGCTCTCACCAAGCTTCTGAGGTTGGCCTCAAACCTGCAAACCTCCTGTCTCAGCCTCCCAAGTGCTGAGATTACAGGTATGCACCACTGCGTCTATACAGAGTGATGTTTTTTGAAATCAACCTTATTGAGGTGTTGTTGACACACGATAAAATGGATCCTTGGTTTAAGGGTAAATTTTGGTGAGTCATGGCAAAGGTATACACACATGCCACCATCCTGGCACTCTAAAGTGTGCCCCTCCCAGCCACAGTCCTGCCAGCCCGGGCACTAAGAAGCCGCGGTCCTACTGGCTACCATTGTAGATCTGTTTGTCTTTTCTAGAAATGGAACAATGCAGCATGTTCCGGTTTGTGTCTGGTTTCTGTCGCCCTGCATGATTTTTGAGCTGCCTCTGTATTGGGGTGTGCAGCAGTCACCCATTGATTTCACTGCAGACTTAGGATTCCCTTGTACTAATATGTCACTAATATGCAATAATTTATATGATCTGTCACCTGTTGATGGACATTTGTTTTTAAGTTTATGCTTTTATGGTTAAGGCATCTATAAATGTTTGTATACAGAGCTTTGTACAGACATGTGTTTTCATTTTTCTCAGATAAATACTGCAAATGGCATTGCTGGGTCATATTATAAGTGTATGTTTAACTTTATAAGAAACTGCTAAACTGTTTTCTAATGTGGCTGTATTTTTTTTTTCCAGTACTGGGGATTGAACCCAGGGGCATTCTATCTCCAGGGTACACTCCCAGCCCTATTTTTTATTCTTTAAATTGAAACAGGGTCTCACTGAGTTGTGGAAGGACTCAATAATTAGCTGAGGCTGGCTGGGAACCCGTGGTGCTCCTGCCTCAGCCTCCCAAGTATTGGGATTACAAGCGTGCGCCACCATGCCCAGTTCTGTGGCTGTATTTTTTAGTGACCCACCAGAGAAGTATGAGCATTCCAGTTGCTCTATATTTTCAACAACACCTGGTATCATCAGTTCTTTTAACACCATTCGTTTTAGGGGCAGTGGTAGGTGGAGTACTTTTTTTTTTTTTTGTAGTTGTGACTTGCCTTTTCATTACTTAACAGTGCATGTTGAAGAGCAGAATTTTTTTTTTTTTTTATTTCTCATTAAGGTCCTTCTTAAATGTGACAGGCAGATGTATAAGAGAGACTAATTTTCCTTGACCTGAGGTTTTCTTTCATCCTCTCAGTTCTTGAGGGGGACTTGGCCTGGGAAACTGCTTCCATGTCAGATGAGAGGGGTCCAGAGAAAGCACTTGCTTCTTTCTTCAGCTTGAAGCAAACACGAGGGGCTGCTCCAGGGGCTCAAGACCAGGACTCTGTTAAAGCTGCTGAGTCTTCACCCTGACCAAGTCCTCTGGGCTGGGGCCACACAATGCCCTTTGTGGGCTTCTCCTGGCTGAGTCTTCATGGCCACTTGTGGTGTGGAGTCCCTGTCCCATTTGATGGGTAGGGAATCTGAGGTGTGAACAGGTAAGTCCATCAGGAGACAGAAAACATCTCCTTGACAGAAAAAAAATTCCTTAGAAGCCACCATTAGCCGGGAATTGCAGAACTGGAAAGGCAAAAAGGAGACTGAGACACAGCAAAGGGGTCAGCCCTGTAATACGTAAAGAGCTCTGGCAATTCAATGACAAAAGAGCAGCCCACTTTTTAAAAAAATGGGCAAATTATTTGAGTGGACCCTTCAAAGAAAATCCAGGAATGGCAAATGAGTTTATGAAAAGATGCTCAAGATCAGCAATAACCCCAGGGCCACGGGAGCGAAGGTGAGAGTCTGGGTTAGGAAGCCGTGGACACTTGGGAGAGGCACCCGCGAGGATGAGACCAGACTCCGAGGGGAGGGCTTTGAGGGTACCACGGTACTACAATTTGAATGTTGAATGCTCCCCAAGAAAAGCTCACGTGCTGGCAACGCAGTAATGTTCAGAGGTGAAATAACTGAATCAGGACTCTAGCCTCACCAGTAGGTAAACCCATTGATGGGTTAATAATTTTAATGAATTTACTGGGTGGAGGCTGAAGGCAGGTAAGGTATGGAGGAGGAGGCAGGTCGCTGGGGTGTGGCCCAGGGGACTATATATCTGTCTCTGGTCCCTCCTTACTCTCTCTCTGTCTCTCCTCTCTGCTTCCCAACTGCCCACTTTTCCTCTGCCATGCCCTGCCGCCAGGAATATTCTCCCTCGGAACCCACTGACTATGGACTAAACCTTGAAACCATGAGCCCAGTGACTCCCTCTCTGTGTTGTTCTTGTCGGGTATTTTGGTCACAGCAATGAAAAGCTGATTAATACACCAGGGCTGGCTCTGGGAGTTTGCAGATCTAGCTGCCGCCCCCGCCATTGGGCAGGACCACTTCCGGGGCGGGGCTGAAGGAACAGGAAGCAGAGTTGAAAAAGCAGGTCCCTCCCCCGCCCAACCTTGCAGCCTCCGCCTGGCGCCCTCTCCTGGTGGAGCCTAACAGGCCGGTTGTAATTCACCCTGGCTGGCTTAAACCAAGCGTGCAGGGTTCCAGAGCACCACAGCGCAGCATAGGAGGGCAGGTTTGTTGCCAATATTCAAGAGCTTCATAAGCAGCTCTCAGATGAAGCCACCTGCCCAAGGTGTTACCGCTGGGAGGCGGTGGGGTCTCATCCGGGACCACAAGACTCTGATGTCAATGCCCAGTTGGGGGCTGACAGGACACACCTGGTCGGTGCCAAGCCAGAGCCTGAGAGGTCTGCGATATGGGGCACTGAGAGGGGCAGAGATCTGGACAGAGACCACAGCGGGCACCAGGGAGCCACTGAAGGTCCTAAAGCAGAGCCGGGGCTGCCAGATGGGAGCGGTTACAGGTCCCACGTGTGAGGCCAGCAGTAGGAGGCTCCCACCTGTACGCTTCTGCCAACCCCCTTCCAACCTTTCTGACTGGAGTTCCCAGGCCCAAGTCTACGCACAGCCTTCCCAGGCATTCCCTGACCCCCTGACCACCGCCTCTCCTCTCGGGGCATTGGCGTGCCCAGCGGTCAGGGCTACTGGCTTTGAGCCCAAACAGCTGTGAGCTCAAATCCGAACTCAGCCACAATCTAGCTGTGTGAAGTTGTGCAACGTGCTCAGCCTCTCTGTGTTTTGCGGTGGTGCTCGTCAAACCAGGTTGTGGCCGGTACGCCCATCCTCAGAGGCACAGGTATAACCAGTGCTCAAGCAAGGGAGCGCTCATCATTAGAGCTAGCTTCTGGCTTATTGGTCCTTCACCCCCCTCCCTGACGTAAGCATCCATGGTTCCCAATTCCCCACACTAACCCTGCAGGGGATGGTGCCCTTCATATGTGGCTCTACCCTGTCTTGCCCTGACAACCCAGCTTAAACTGCTATGATTTTTTTTTTTCTGGTACTAGGAATTGAACTCAGGAGCATTCTACCTCTGAACTATACCCCCAGCCTTTTTTATTTTGGAACAACTTCTTGCTAAATTGTGAGGCTGGCTTCGAACCTGTGATCCTCTTGTCTCAGCTTCCCAAGTACTGGGATTACAGACATGCACCACCATGCCTGGTTTATTTTTTGTTTTGAAACGAGGTCTCACTAAGTTGCTAAGAGTCTTCCTAAATTGTTGAGTGAGGCTGACTTCAAACCTGCAATCATCCTACCTCAGCCTCTCAAGTACTGGATTACAGGTGTGCACCACCACATCTGGCTTTTTTATTTCAAAACAGGGTCTCTCTAAGTTGGTCCTCATCTGACCTCAAAGTTGATGAGGCTTACCTCAAAACTGTGATCCTCTTGTTTCGGTCTCCCAAGTACTAGGATTACAGGCATGCACCACCATATCTGGCTTATTTTTTATTTTACAACAGGGTCTAAGTTGCTGAGGGTCTCACTAAGTTGCTAGGGCTGGCCTCAAACCTGTAATCCTTCTGTCTCAGCACTTCCACATACAGAGATTACAGGCATGTGCCACCACGCCCGACTACATGGCCTGGCTTTGAAAAGAGGTATCATTGACCTCCACACAACACCATGGCAGCTTGTGGCCAGGGCCCTGGTGTGGTAGCAGGCCTGTCTGCTCAGGATCTCAGCGGGCTCCCCTCTGTCCTCCCAGTCCCCATGAGCAGTGGGATGCCCACCTCCTCTGCTTTGATCAGGACAGGGGGGTGCTTGGCGTGTGGTTTGGGACCATCTCTATGATGCATTTTGACAGCCTTCGCCAAGCATATGCTTTAAATCCTAATGAGAAAAGGTCTTTTTAAGTAGAAAGGGAGCCCACGGCAGCCTTCAAAGGACTTTCTGGACAAATAAGTGTTTACCAGGAAGACTCTCGGCTCTGAGTCACCCTGTCGCCCCAGGGTGTGAGTTCAATACCACCCAAGACAGACAACTCCTGGCCTGGCCTTCCGTCCAAACAGGTGACAGTGGGGTTGAGCCAGGGTCTAGCTCAGTCTCACCTGCCCAGGGCTCAACCCCCAGGAACCTTTCCTGAGTCCTCTCATGCACTGACTCCCCCTGCCTGTCCCTCTAAACTGGTCCACCTCGGTCTCCATCCTCCACGGCCTTCAATGGACTCTGTATTCCTTCTAATGGCTTCAGAAGGACTTAGATCCTTTGTAACTGACTCACCTGGAAAAACTTAATGGGATTTTGACTCGGTACTTATGAAAAATAAATGGCATCCAGCCACAAGGTCTTAGAGCAAAGATGGGACGCTGCAAACAAAAAGATTTTACCCTTAGATTCTCCTCTTATTGTCTCCCAACCCCTCCAGCCCCAGCCGGTACAAACATGTCATCGAGACGCAGCCCCAGCCCTGGGTCACAGCTCTCTGGTTGACAGCGGGGTCAGCCTTTCTCCCTCTGAGAAAGACTGCGCCCCCAGGAAGGCAGAGACCGAGTTCCACTGGGCCAGCGTGTCCTTCTGTGTTTAATTTGCCCATAAGTCAGCTCTGATTATGGGGACGGCCTCATGTTTCATGTATTGAGAGCTGGGTTCTGCAGAGCACCTTGCAGGGGTGGGGGAGCCCCCGGCTGGCAGGCGGGGGGCAGAGGGGTGGCAGCTCACCAGGTCACCCCCAGCGCACACGTCTGCTACCTATCACGTCTCATCGGAGGAACGACCCTCCAGACGCTCTGAGCTCATCTGACCGCCTCCTGGTAATGAGACCCAGGGCTGCTCCCCCCAGGCCAGCCGCGGTGGGGGACTGGGTGGAGAGCGCCCCCCGCCAACCCGGAGAAGCACCTCCCAGGTGAGTTCTAAAAATGTCCTCTGCCGAGTCTGCTTTGCTGTGTGAAATGGTGGATGGATCCCAGGCACCGCTGAGAAGTAGATGCACCCAGGACCCTGGTTCTCAAGTCCCTCTGGGTAAAGACAGGAGCTTTAGATATTTCTGTATGACGCTTGGCATCTCCACTGTAGGGCCACTGCTGATGGCCCCGGGCAGGTACAAGTGGAGGCGAGTTCAGTTCTCACCTCTGAGAACTCACTCTTTCCCCGGGGGAGGCGGCTGGGGGCCCATGGAACCAGGGCTGTCGAATGCGCCGTGGAAAGTGGCAGTCCTGGGCACAGGGCTCCACTCCCGAAAGTGTAAGTCTGGTCATCATTCCCCGCTGAAGAGGCTCCATTGCATCTCTTGTCCCTTGAAACAAAAATCAAGTATACTCCCATCCCTGACCCTCGGACACCAGCCAAAGTGGTTTGCTTTTGTTCTTCAAATGCTGTCTATCACCCGCAAGAGCTCTGTGGTCCTGCTCTTCCTGTGGTCTTCCCCCATGGCTGCCCATCACCCCACTGAAGTTTCAGTCCAAGCACCATTCGGTCTGGCTGAGGCTATCTCCCCAGGCACTCCCAACAGCACCACGTCCCACTCAGCCTCTACTATGATCTGCTGCTTTTCCCAGTGGTTAGCTGATCAATTGCTTTTGTTCATGCTCCCCTGAAACTCCACAAAAGCAGGGGCTGTGTGTCTCCTGTTCTCCCCTGTATCCAAGAATGCCTGGATGTTTGATGAGCCTCACAGAGGAGACCCTTTTTAAATATGTGATAGAATTTATCCAGAAGAATTAAAGCCAGCATAGTCTAGCCATGCATGCATACCCATGTTTAGAACAGCACAATTCACAATAGCCAAGTTACAGAAGCAATATAGGTGGCCATTAACAGATGCGTGGTGTTCTGGTCAGCATTCTTGCAGCTATAATCTACAAGACTGACCACATAACTTAGAGGAAAGAGGATTTATTTTCTTACAGTTTCAGATTCCTTCCATATGAGGCTGGGGACCGTGGGTCTCAGGGCATGGTGGCAGAAGGCAGAGAGAGAGAGAGAGAGAGAGAATGCACATGGGCTGTGCTCCTCACATCATGGAGGCTGGAAGCAAGAGAGAGAGAGAGAACAGGGGGAGGAGGAACCATCTATACAATCCCTAAGGCTGCACCCAGGGACCTCCTCCAGCCCCACCCCTACTGGCCTGGGTCACCACCCAGTAAATCCATTACAATGGATTTCTCCACAACCCTCAGGACTCAATTGCATCAGCTCCAAACATTAGCAAACGAGCTCCTTAGGGGACAGTTTATGTCTAGGTATAACAAATGGATAAAGAAAATGTGGTGTCATATATACAGTGGAGTTTTACTCAGCCATAAAGAAAACTGAAATTGTGGCATTTGCAGAAGACTAGAGAACATGAGTTCTCCAGTTAAGTGAGGTCAGCCAGGCTCTCAGGAAATCCAGGGTTGTATGTTTTCTCTCCTAGGTGGAAGCTAAAGACAAGAAAAAAAAAAAGAAAAGGGACCTCATGCAAATAAAAGACACTAACAGAGCAGAGGAAGGGGACCACGAGAGGGGGAGGCAAGGAAAGGGGAGGTACCGGGGAGTCAAAGAGACCAATTGACGCATGCACACATGTGGATATATCACAAGGGGCCCCACTATTATGCATAACTATAGTGCACCAATTGAAATTTTTCAAAATAAAATAAAACACATAGCAGAGGAAGGAGAGTGCAGCCGCCTGCTTTGATGAAGTGCTCCCCGAGGCCCACGTCCATGATAGGATACTGATCTCAGCCCCACCACCCGCCAGCAGATGGCAAGAAGCCTGGGTTCCCTTTTAAGTAAAATAATGGGATTATTGGGAGGATGAAGTGTGTGGATGGCCCAGTGAGGATCAGAGGTGAAGCATAGTAAGTGCTCCAAAACTTCGCTACACCCCCAGCCCTATTTTTTATTCTTTATTTTTGAAACAGGGCCTCACTACGTAGCTGAGTCTGGCTGCGAACCTTCGATCCTCCTGTCTCAGCCTCCCAAGTACCTGTAATTTGCTATCTCCTCTTAGTTTGGGCCACATGAGGCTTCTTTCTCTGGCCCCCTTTCCTTGCCATGTCCCACGAAAACCATTAGCATACAGCATTGGTTTCCTGACTCAAAGTCAATGTAAACTTTCTCCCTCCTAAGTAGAGCCCTGATTCAATGATTTTTGGGGAAGATGGGCCCAGAACTTGGTCTAGAAAGGGGGCATGTAAGTCATCCCTGGCCAAGCTTCTTTACCAAGAAAAGAGAGGCATATAAGCTTGACTTGAATGCAGTTCCATGGAAATACAATGTCTGGAGTTGTGGCAGCGATTGTGTGACCATGAGGTAACAGGAATGGAGGTCCAAATCGCTGCCGGGCTGTGGGTCAGAAATAGACAGCTGGGAAGAATCTTGGTCCTGGATGTCATTCTTGAGCCACTAACCTGACATTGGATCCAGGCTTCTTCCGTCTTCCTGTTAAAATATCTAGATTATCGAAATCGCCCTTAGTTATTTGCAGTCCAAAGCTAAGACAACAGACATGGCTTCAGACTGTTCACAAAGCTCGGACCTGACCCTCCTTGTAGCCATCTGTCCTCCATCCAGCCGCGTCCCCTCTTGTGGAACACATCAGCCAAGCTAGGTCTGCTGGGGGAGCCCCGGCCCTCCCCCTGCTTTCCTCCCACAGAAGACAGACAGTGCATGGTGTTGCCCCTACAGTGCGTGGGAAGCGAAATGGAAGAACGAGGGAGAAGGAGTCAAGTTTAATCACCTCAAAAGGACTCCTGATCCTGGGTATTTAAAATAACGGTCCAGAGAGACAGAGGTAGAACAACTCCACACGGAGATGCACAGGCTGATGGCCAACCCTGAGACTAATCGGATTTACACTGGACTACACCCCCAAAATGAAGCTTTGCTGTATTTCCTGTAATATGGATCCTATCGGGATGGTGAAAGAAAGCACAAAGCCATTGCGTTTAACAAGGGCCTCGGGAAAGTGAAGGAAAACTCTGGAGTTGTTCTCTTGACCCTCCTGATGGTCCTGTCCCGACGAGGCCCAGGGCGGGGCCTTCCTTGTAGCACAGTCAGCACCCACCGGCCCCCACTGGTGGACCCAGCTCGCTCCCATCCTCAGCGGGGCTGTGCTCCCTGTGCCCTGCCCAGCCGCCCTGGTTCTGGGGTCGCCTCAACCTTCACCTATGGCAGGGCAGCTCCGTACCTCTCACAGGAGCTGTAGCTGACCCCAGATTCCTGCAGAGGAGCCAAAGGAGACGTGTGTGTGTGTGTGTGTGTGTGTGTAGAAGGGGTCCCTGGTCCTTCCATGGCTGACCATCTTTTGGGCAGTGGCATCCTGTTGG